>JAGGAU010008600.1:0-14806 GCA_017657275.1 Termitomyces sp. T108 | reverse complement strand
AAACACAAATTAGGTTAGGGGGGGGCCTAATGGGGAAAGGGTAGATAGAAGGAAAACAGGGGAAGAGAGAGCAGAAATCAGAGAAGAAGGAGCAAGACTCAGAGGTGGAAACTGGAGGAAAGGGAAAGGAATAGATTGCAGAATAAAGAATAAGGGAAGTAAAGATAAAGGGAGAAACTAGATAAGAGCAGGGTAGTGAACCAGAGATGAGATGAGTCAATGAGACAATGGCTAGAGATGCAAGGAGATGAGGCAGACAAGTATGGGATGTAGGTAATATCAACACTACTCTAACAAGTATCCATGGGGGCCCTATATACTGACTATAGGTCTAAGGATCAGTCCAGGGACATAGGAAGTTGTGGAGGTCACTGCAGGTGTTGAGTAGTGTGCAGCGGCCATGCCACTGTCCTGAGAGCCATGGCAGCACTGCACGGGGGGAAACATGGCACTATGGGGCACGGTGAGGTGAAATGCGGGACTGGTGCTTTGTGAGGTGAGACATGTGGTGCTGGCAGTGCCTGGTATGTGGAATGTTGCGTGGTGATGCATAGAATGATGCATGGTGATGCGTGACACATTGACTAATGCGCATGGTGTCCATGTGGTCACATTCTGGGGCCACCCAGGGTTATCAGTGATGTCCAGGGTGGGGATTGCCGGTTGATTGGGGGTGATGGCCATGCCAGGGGTTGGTGATGTCCAGGGTCGGGGACTGCTGGCGATTGGGGTGATGGCTGTGGGGTTGCCGGCGGTTAGAGTGATGGCCCGGAGTTGGCTGGGTCCTCCCAGGGGTTGGGTTGTGTAAGTGGCCTTCAGGGCTGTGCGAGGTCCAGGGGTTTGGCCCAGGGGTGGGGTTGTGACAGTGTTCTAAACAACTGAGATAAAGGAATAAAAGATTTTGGTGGTAGTTCCTGAGCTAGATTGGTAAGCAGAGTCTATGTAAGGGGACTGGTCTTTGGACTGTGTCAAACTCTACTCCAAGCTTAGTCCAATGATATGCATACACTCTAGCACACTTAAACAACTGCTCAGCCCACCCTTTCTCCTTCTGTCTTCTAGTAATCAGCCTTAATGAGTCATATGCATGGATCTTACTTAGCTTGATTATTGTTGGTTATACTCCTTTACATACCAGGGCTCAATTAGTTAAATAGTATTAGTAATAACACAGGCACCAATATAGTATATATAGGCAATCTACAGAATAGAATATTCTTAGGTCAAACAATAGCAGTGTTTTACTTGTCACACATTAATATTGAACACCACTACATCCAAGAATGACTGTGCACTTTCTAATAAACCACCTGCATGTTTGGTTCACAAATCTCTAGTTGGACTACTCAGGCTTCCACTAACCAGGTCAAACTATTCTGGGGGAGTGTTGAGATAGGACTAGCTATGACTACTTTAACTATTATAGTGCATTGCCACCAACAAAGTTTATTTTCCTTTTTTTTCTCAGATATGCTTTTATTTTATTTCATAGTAGCACCACAATGTTGCACCAATAAAAGCTATCCTTAGTCATCTCTACACATTCATGTCTGAATACTAAGGGTAAGCACTCATACTTATATTGTTGAATATCATTTACTTGTTCTGATAGGTTAATAGCTTCTCTTTTTATCCTCCAGGTCAATATTAGCCATTTCTACACATTTATATCTGGAAACTAAGGATTAAGGATTATTAACTTCTGATCACTCTGCAGAGACTGCTACTATATTTAACATGTCCTTGATCTGAACTCAAGATTCCCTCTATCTCAAGTGCTGCAAAAGTTTTTCTATTCTGCAAACTCTCTGAAAACCTGCGTGGACACTTTGCTAAAACTACTGGCTCTATTACATCATAATCAATGGAAGTGGGTATAACCTGCAGAAGAAGAACTGAAAACAAGAGGTGGTTTGGCATCAGCTGGCTGGCCAGTTGTCCCCCTATACAAAAAACTTTGACCTTGAACGTCTCATAAATAGAACAGAGTTTGGCAGATTGCAGAGAATGCCTGTAGGTTATGTGACTTCTAATGAATGTTTCTACAGAAAGTCTTGTGAATATCTCCTGATTAGGAAATTTAGATAAGATTGATTTTCTCGAAAAACACGTGTTTAGTGTCACATAACCTGTTTTCAAAAGGTCATTCTCTGAAATCTCCTGAAGTGAGCGTGTCTTGAGACGTATTTGGTAGGTCCTTGTTCTGCATTGGAGAGGCTTTGAACGGTGGATCACTGAGAAATACAATCTATCTGTAGTGCAATGCTTGAAAAGGACAAACTTAAGATTGAAAAAATGTGATTGAAATTTATCACACTAGATGGAATAATATCAGCTTATTTGCGTGAATCTGCCGGCTAGGGTCTCTCGATCATTTTTGTGCAATCGCGGGCCTTTCGTTGCGCTTGTGTCATAAATAAGTTTATTGACTAATGACGCGAGAAGTTTGACAGGAGGCGTTAACGAATTGTGAACGACATAGTTGGCAATCAAAGTTTCATACTATTTGTGGTCTAATGAGGGGCTCTCATTTGAGAATCCTTCAATGAGCTCGAGCCTCAAGGAGACTTGTTCTTCAATTTTTGTCTGTCACCTCGAATGCCGATCCGTCCTTTAAGTCCGGCTCTCTGCGTACTCCTTCACAGCTTAAGCGTACTAGTGAGCCCAGATCACACTGTCGTTTGAAATCACACCAAGAGGGAGACAGGTAACTTTTAAGCTCAGTTCTCAGAGTAATTTCTACTGGTCAAGCAAACATAAGAAGTGCGTCGTTTAATATTCATCAAGGTCCAAACCAAATGGATTGTACTATCCGTACCTACCGAAAATATTCGTCCATAACTTTATTACACAGTACGTCTAATTCTCTGAGTGACTTTTCGACTCAAATAGCTTCTGCATTTTCATTTCGGGGTGTCGTTGTTCTAATATGGTCTATCAGAATGTGATTGAAAGCTTGCGATATTTCTCTATAATGACCATCCTCAGTAGTAAATACATCATATTCGGGATCTCACTAGACTTCAAGTATTGGCGGTTCCTGTCCGCGCGACATAGACTGGTGTAGGTTTCTTCTCTATCACTCTCCACGCTGTACGTGTAGGCGTAGTAGGCGCATCAGAATCATTAGAGGATTGCGAGGCTTCTGACTTAGACCGGAAAGGGTGCTGCCGTGCCATAGATGGTGAAGAAAAGTGCGAAGCTGACCCTGAGGCATTGTTTGCAGAATTTAATCCTCTTTGATCCGGAGGTAAAGCAGGAGAGAGTGGGTCAATGATAGACGGAACACGACTCCTTGTTCCAAAAAGTCCCACCTCGACTTCATGAGTCTTATCGTCCTCAGACACTGACGGTGTAGGTGTGGTAGGTAACCACAGTGTCTGTGTAGACCTCTTACGACGCAATAAAGGCAGTGAAGGTCTGAAAATCCATGCGAATAGGCTGCTGTGAATACCTATTTGACAAATACAATATAGATATTGAACGCACGGAGAAGAGCTATCTCCAATGAGTGGTCCTCCCTGACATTTCGATAGCATGATGTCATGGATATCACTGAAACTATCAGCCAACCCGGTTTGAGTTTGAAAGGGATGAAAGCGTACCGAAAGAGACCCTCACGTTCTCTTTTCAACTGCTTTATTTCGACGATGAGTCCCTGTATTTCTCCTCGTAAACTCGCAGCCAGTTCCGACATCGCAACGTCCGCAGATTCAACGCTCTTCCTGTGATTCGGTAATCTGAAACTAAACTGAAAGCCAACAGCAGCGTAACGTACTGCGGTTCAACCATCCTTTTTGATTTCCCGAACCATTTTCTGAGGTTGAGGCCCATCAAGGTGCTTCAGAGCTTGCAGATCTGGACAGGACCTGAGAAGTCCTCGACGCCGACTTTCAAAGACACTCCCTGGTCTTCAAGGAAGGGCAGGATGAGCTAGATCTGTCGTTTGCGATGATCAAACACGAGGTCAAGGTATGCTTCGACACGTTGTTTTGCCAGATTGCCGATTTTCGGACCGTCAACAACACGAGGAGATTAGTGCCTCCAATGACGCCATTTCATATAGGAGTTCGCAGGGGATCGAAGGAATAATATAGGACCGTCAATGAATGAATGAGACTACACATCTCCTGGCATCCAAGCAAAATGTAATCGTGTTAACATCCATCATAAATCGTTTAAGTGCTGGAGGAGTATCAGGTTATGGTTAGGTAGCGTTACAACAGATTGAATCGTATTCCTATTTTCGATGCCCATACCGTGCTTCATCTGAAAAAGCCCGAACGCCCTCGTCTTGGCCAGTTGGAATGCTGAGAATGCTCCTCTGGTATGTCATAAAGGTCGGCGGCAGGAATACCGTGGTCAAAAATAATGAAACAGTGCTGATTGACGCATCCACGATAGTACTGAAGCTTGGTGATTTGTTCAAGTCCATGGACGGATTCATAACAAAAAGTGCGTCTAGTATCTTGCTGGTGAGGACTTGCTAACTTCACAAGTCATTTTGAGGTTGCGGCGATATCGCGGACGTGGACCACAGGAAATCCAACAGATATCCATTCCCTATTCGTTCCAATTACGTACGTACTCATTGTGTGTTTCCACTTGGTGGCCAGGTACATGGTATTACCTAATTATAGAATAATTTCACGAAATTTCATAACCCAATGGAATCCTTATCAAGGACTTCTACTCCTTATATGACATACTCTCAGAAAGATCTTGTAACAAAAATCACTCTTTCTTTACCTTCAGATTTCAGCGATGAGAAGGAATTAGTGACGATCAAGTCAGCATTAAAAGTATGAACTACCACTGATTTTATTTGTATTTGTACAACTTCTTTCACCTTGATATAACAAGCGCGCACGAAATGGCTAGACATCGATGCTACCTGTAATAGTAAAAGTCGGAGAAAAGTTCCCCGAATCACCGAACACTGATTGAAAGATGAGCGCGATAGTGACGACTATGGATTCCCTGACTCACGGACAATCTGGTAATCATCGCCATTCAGGACCCAAGGAACCTGAATCTCAAACCTACCCAGAAGAATATCAAAACCGGAAGCTAAAATCACTGGAAACAATCGAAGTCGAAATTGGATCGAGAAGTATGAAAAGTTGACGGACATGGTGTCGTCAGTCCGCCTTTACGCAACATGATAAGACCGAGCTTATTCGTGATGTTGACCGGATGATTAGATGTGTCCCTATAGCAGTAAGGAGGAGCTTGAGTACCCCTAAGCTATCACTAAGAACAACTTTGAGACTCACCAAGTCACGTTATGATGTTGCTGGATTTTCCAGACCGTACCGTTGTGAGGATACGTGACAGGGGGTACAAATACATCCCGCCTCCAGAGATCAATGGTTGCTGCATGGGATTCAGAGAATAGAGAGGCAACAACTAGCATCATAGCCAGCGCACGGAAGATCATTGGATTCATGATAACGTTGAACTTCATAACAAGTAGGCTAGGGTTGAGGTAAAAGCACACTTTGAAATCGAGACTTATACAGAATCAGAAAACTATTCTCGACGTGTGAATTTGTATGACACATCTAGGTCGTCTGATTTGTGCGATATCAAGGTACCGGTGGACGAAGGATAAGGCTTGAGAACTCCGCATTAGGACGAGTCAGATGGATGATTAGAACGATATCATACGCTCGAATCAAACCTTTTCTTACAGTTAACTAATTATAGGCATCCAATACGCCTCTGTCCACAAGGGGGTCGACTCCAGCTGTAAAGCCCAACAAACATGAACAAGCATGACTTTTGAGCGTCCGCCCAGACATAACTATTTATATTTGCAGCTTCGAAAATTCTGTCAGCTGTCCTTGTTAAAATTCTTGACACTGAGGCATGGCTTCGACTGTTCGGTAGCGTGCCCATTGCGTTGGATAGTGATATTGGTTTATCATGCTATGACATGTCGAGAATGAAAGAGAAATTTGAAGAAGTCACGTGCGGTCCAGAACATCTAAGGGCATCACAGACCTGTTATCGCCTCAGACTTCCGTCAGACGCGAGTTAACTAGAAATAGTAATGTTTGGCTCAAGCAATCAAGGTTGGGCCAAATATCAAAATTTGGGACCTCATCGATTTGAAAACTGCTGTAAACTCCTGGAAGCTTCAATTGAGTACGCCGAAGTCAGAAGTTATATGACTGATTAATATCGTGACACTCGGAATGGAGGCTTTAGCCAACTTAATTTCCCACGTAATCTGAGGATTCTAGCTTCTGGATTCACGGTACTGTTGTTCGACTAAGTATCACAAATCTATTTTCTCGAGACCCTGGTAGTAACCACGCTTGTTGTTGCTGCCAATCCGACTTTTCAATGCTGTGCAGAAATGTCAGTGCTCAAAAAACTCTGTCATCAGAAGTAACATCATACAGGGAAGCTAACGCGCTCACTTCCACCAAGGTCCGGACTTCTATTCGCTGCAACCTCAAGGTCAATATTTATTTGTCTTTCGGTTAATGTAGATGCTTAGGAAGCTTTCTAAGATATCACCAACATCATGTCCTTTTCATGGACCATTTTCCACCCCCATCAAAACACGTTTTTCTCGAAACGTCTCAGATATCTTGCTTCTTATTCGAAAATGGATCGACGGCCGTTATCGGAGGTGACATCAAGTCTGCTGTCCGCCACTCGATGTTGACTGGCAAGTGAGGAAGGAAGCCGCATTTGGAAGGGCGGCGGAATCTGAGGAGTTGATCAACAGCAACGAACACATGTGGACTAGTATCTTTGCTGTTACATCACTTGAGGGTGATTCACTGACTCAATCTGAAAGTGAGTAATTATGTTGTGAGTGTTAGAGTAGTTCAAAACTCTCCCACCGGCTGTATGAAGCCGCAGATCATAGTAGTTTATCCGATCTCGTCTGGTAAAAGCCTAATATTGGAACCTTCCACGCTGATGAAAGAAGTCGCCTGTAACGACATTCGATGGGCCGCGGGTTAAATATTTGGATAAAGACCATCCACTTGCTTCTCACACACATTGGGAGCCTGAGCTTTCAAACGAGACTTCGCATGACTATCGCGGGCTTGGATCGTAATGGACGTTGACTGACGGGAAATTCCAGAGTGTCGACAAGCCTTAACGATGGATAGATAAGGTACTACGCGTTTCTAAGCCATTGAAGATATGAACATATGGGTCGCAACGCTGATTTTTTGAAAATTACACACTAAGCATCGCGTGGACGACAAGTTCTCGAAGTCGTCTTGCTGTACTTGTTAGAAGAAACGAAGTGAATCATATTTAGGACGCAGTTCTTTTGTAAACACCGTCGGGGCATCAGGTCACCGCAATTAGAAATGTCACCGAAATTCTGTCCATTCATGACAGGATACGGCGTCGATTGCAATGAAAGTATTTGGGTGATTTGTCATCAATAGCTAGCTTTACATTTTCCCGATGTTCCGCTTGCAAATGACACCCGGTTAGTCCAGGGTTAAAAGTATTCCACATTGCATATAGATTGCTAAGAAGATTGCGTGCGTACTTTACAGTGAAAATCAATTACAGATACAGAGGTACATATTTCCATAAATGCGATAATAACAAAACGAAAGCGACTTTATGGTGGAGAAAGCGGGGTGGAAGACAGAAGAGAAGGCTGAGAGCTAGTATCCATTATGCCACAGTCTTGCATGAATGACATCCAACCGGAATCGATTTCAGAGCCTCGCATGAGGCCGAGCTCGAATAGTGCCTCTGTCTGGTCTGTAACCATGTTCGTGTCGACCGGTGACGGTCCGTACCCAGCAAGGAAGGGATATCCATCTGGGTACGAGGATGTGGGGCTATGTTCCGGCTGCATCAAGCTATCTGACGGTACTATTTGTTGATGAGTCGTGGAAGTCGTTTGATTATAAATGGGCAGGGCGTGGTTGGCGCTTGAACACGTCTGGGATGGTGGTTGTTGCTGTTGCTGACCAAACACTGTTTGGGATGATGAAGGAAGCCAGTTGAATGAATTGTCGGGTTTTGGTAGATCGTTCGGGTTGGGTGACAGACCCCGCCATTCCTGCAAATCTGGGAAGCCTTGCAGACCTTGCACAAATTGATACATGGAGAGGTTCGAAATATCAATAGCAGGAGACTCGGCAGACTTAGATGCCATATATCCCATCAAATTCGAGAAGATGTCATTGTCATTGGATTGCGGGACTGGCGCGGGATCGGCATCGTTCCTATTGAGTGACGGCGACAGTTCCATTACACTATCTGCAGCGTTCCCGTTGGTGCTGCTACCTGTCGTAGATAATGCAGGACTAGGACCACCGCGATCATCCTGGATCGAGGACGGTGTTCCCACCGTATCAATAGGGGATTTAATATCGACTGATATCACAGGCGAGGGAAATACCGCCAAATCATTCGTTTCTGTTGTAACAGTGGAAGAGCCAGAACTAACTGGAGAAGGCGAATCCGACATTCCACTGTTAGAGAGGGCCGTGCGTTTATGACGAGATTTGCGAGATAATACACGTGTTTGACCTCCAAAAATGGCAAGGTCATCATCAACATCATCGACTGTAGAGGGCACGAGCAATGAATCAATAGGATAGACGGAAGGCTTTATGGGGGTGCTATTGGACTTGTGCTGAGTGTAGGCTCGTACAGCCTTTTCTTTCAACCGTTGAAGAACACCCTGAGAAATGATAACATCAGGACACATTTAACGTCCGTACTTGGAATTTTCAATCCTCACCAGTGCAATTCTAGCCCTCTCTGACTGCTTCGCAGTCCTTTCAAAAAGTTCCACTGCACGACACAAGTCCTGCAAGGCCCCTGGGGCCATGTCTGAGCTCGGAGAGCGAGTCACAACAGTACCAACAATGATCTGCCGAGAAATCAGAATCAATATCAAGTAATAACCATCAGCCGAGAGACGTACTGCGGCTGAGAATGTGTGATACATGAGGAACCACACTCGCATTGCCATCTCAGCACAACGATCAAATTGATGAGCAGAAGCTCGGATAATGACAGAAGCGGAGCGGAACGCAGTTAGGAAGGAGGGTGCAAACGGGCTTAAGAGTGGGTTGGTGGGGTAATCGAGCATTGCTTGGGCGAAAAAGCTGCGATGAAGATAAATCATGGCTGATTGACATGTTACTTCATGACCCGACAGCGGAACAGAGTCATCAAGTACTCACTGACTGTACGATGTTGGCTGGCATAGAACCCCTGGAGACTGTGAGAACTCGAGTAGTAGAGATCTTCTCCATCCTCTCGAGTAACATAGGGCTTAAAGGACGTGGGAAATGTTACCTCGCGGACCTTGCGATCTATTTCGAGGATGGTCGAGTAACTTGGCGACTTGGCAACGAGGGTAGCGTCCGAAACTGCGAGGAAGAGGTCTCGGCCGAAAGTATACTTCATGCGCCAAACTGCGGGGTTATCAGAGACAGATACTTAAACCATGAAGGATGACGCACGTACATCCGTTTTGAATCTCACCCTTGTCATTCAACGTCGCTTCTTCATCAGTAGGGAACTCACAGTCAATATATGAAAGGTCCATGGCTGGTGGGCGACCTAGGGCTAGGCTCTTGGAAAAGTCTGAGTTTGAAGATGTCCGGGAAAGATACACAACATACGTGAGAGACATCCGCAGTGAATACTTCCCAGAACAAGGTCCTGCGTTTTTGCACAGTCTTTGGATCCATCTTCCATCTTGCGCTATCACGATCTAAAGACACCGCGTCGGTAGCGGAAAACTACTCATTATACGTCCACTTACGAAGACCAATCTGTGAGGAGACGTGGGTAAGGATCGTCAGTCATAGACAAGCAAGATTGACATACCCCTTGCGCCAGCTTCACAGCAAAACTCATTACACACCACTTTATCGAAGCGTCAACAAAAAGCAATGGGTAAGTGCAAAAAACTCACCGCGCTATCCCTGTGGAACTTCTTTCCAGCGAAACAATGATACGTCGCCATTAAACCTAACGCTTGTACGGTGTCCAACTGGGGAGATTCAAAAATCACCCGAAGACCCAATGCAGAAAGTCCCAGTTCATAATAATGTTCCGCCTCGGCGTTGTAAGGCGAAAGGCTGAGGTCGAGCAACGCACCGAGCGCCAAGAGGAAGAAGAAAGTGGCAAGAGCATGCGGTGAATTTTTGGTGATCCCAATTGAGCCAGAGCCAGATTTTGCTTCCTGTGGACAGGGACTCCCATTTCTGGAACGCCGTACAGCAGCAGCTTTGTAAATACCTGGCAATAAAGTGTCAAAGAGTTCATCTCGTTTGATGGGACGAAAAAAATTGGATGCGTGTCTGATGTATGAATCGCCTAAAGCGTACGCACGCTCCTGGGAAGGGAGACGTGACTCGAGGTATGCGATTACTATAGAGGTGGAAAGTTTTGGTCTGGAAAATGGGAATTGGGGTAGAAGACTCTTCACGTCGACACTCATCGAGGTATGAGTCGAGGCATATGGTGCCTCCTCTTCTGCATCTTCGTCGTCTGATTCCTCACCCGCCTGCATAAAACCGAGCTCAGAAGGGATCAGCACAGGGACTTTTGACTTGCTTACAACGATAAGGGTCTGTTGATGATAGTAAATTTGATTATCAAAGCTAGGAATAGGAACAACGTACTTCAGACCCGGCAGATCGGCCAAAATACTTTACGTCACCAGAATGTCCAAGGGTTAGAGTACCGAGGGCGTCTATGGATGGCGCAGAACTTTGCCTTTGCTCTACGTTCTCGGACGAATATGACTGTTGTCCATTCTGTGCTTCTGGTCCAAATTTGACCTTGAGCATGTCATCTTCCAGCAGTGGATGTCGTTGATCGGATACAGTGGACTGTAGGATGGCAAGCGCGTCCTCCAGCTGTCGTATTCTATGGCTCATTTCTGCAATTTTCTTGTGTAGTTGGTCAGTGTCAGCTAATATGAAACTGAAGGCTGTCAGATGGACGTATGAAGAACAGTGGAAAACATACCGAGTGCCTTGACCAGCTGAGAGGATACCTGGCAGGATAAGGGGACTCAGCATGACGACTGAGACCGCAACAAACGCGAATTACCACATGGACAGATACTTTCGCATCCTCTCCTTGTACAGGAGCTACATGGAACTTTCTTATCACATCGAAGCTTGAGTCGCCGACATTCAGCACATGAAAGCTCGCCTGGCCAGGAGTCGGTAAAGAAGTTGGTAGGAAAAGAATAACACACCTTTTATTCGTTTGAACTCGATGTCTTTTAGCTCTTCTTCTGTAAACTTGCGCGGCGGTCTTCGTGTCGATGCACGTGTCGAGTCGGGCGGCATTGTGAGAATTCGGATATGCAAGAGGGTGGACGATGTCGTGAAAAAGCTAGGAGGGGCCGTCGATGTGTGGAAGCATGCACGCTCGCATGTATCACTTTCTGTCGTGTGACCAGCTTTAGCAGCAATGAAATTTGATCCAGAGTTTTGGATCCGGAGGTGCGGGCCGAATGGCAGGAAATCTATGGTAGATGATGCTTTGGGAATGGCCAATGGACACACAACACCTGAATCAAGTGGATTCAATTGCTGAAGTCAGCTCTAACGCACAGTAGCGCACAGGCTAACCAATCAGAATGACTTCTTTCAGATCACTTCATTATTGTTTGAGTGTTATCATTGACAGAAATGAATATTCCCCACTCCACGACTTTGTGAAAAAGTTACTTAGAAATTTTTTAGATTGCACAAACACATCCAAAAATAGCTGTTTTACATAAGTAATCAATTTATCAATGACGACAGAAATAAATATCCCGGTGTGGGTAGGGAGATAGCCTAACAGACAGCCTTGAGAGTGCACCTCTTCAGATAATCGCATCACGGTATTCATCCAAGTATAGCGCGTATCGGCCGCGTGCTTGTATTTTAGCGAGGCGAAAGGAGAGCAAGGGCTATTTACTGTAGGTACAAGTTCATGAAGGCGAGTGTAAGTGAAAGTATATAACTGAGATAACAAGGGAGTGGAGGGAGGGTTCGCGAAAGAGAGGAGTAGAACGAGTTCTAATAATCGAATGAATGGTTAATCAAGCACTTGCTCGTGTATGCGGACCTACTAGGCTTACTATCAAACGACCTTGCTATGTAAAATCTTTGAACAAACTGAACGAAAGACTGTGGTGAGAGATGAGCTCAAAAACTCATCAGATAGCGGTGAGGTCATACCTCGCGAGTAGTGGTGCTCATGAAAAACGAATAACGCCAACGGAGATGGCTATCACTACTCTGCAAGAAGACATAAGACTGTAGGCAAGCGGTGAGAGAGCGACTGAGCGCTCACCTGTACAAACAACGGTGACAGTAAGGATGCAAGACGCGATGCATGGAAAAAATCATGCCCTACTCTTCTCGGCTAGCATCTGCCAGACCCTGGCACTATGCCGAGAACGGCTCTTGATCAAAACTGATGGCGTCAACGTGTGGTGACGGGATGAGGATGCTCGCCTCGCAGAGGCCTCCGAAAACGCCCCTTACCCTTGAACCCGCGTTTACATCGAGCCTAAAAGGGCGCTGGTAAGCGCCGGCCCGCTCACTTTCCGCGTATGCGGGGGGCGTAGAATCCCGCAGTTCTTGTAGTGTATATACCTGCGTGTAGTACCGTGTAACATAGGCGCCAGGCACCTCGCTCACGTTAATGGATAACAAAAAGATAGCCTTGACTGGTGGCGACTAAATCCAACCGAGTCTTATAGACGTGACTCAGTGATAAGACGAGAATAACGAGCAAAGTTATGCGAAAGTACAACAGGGAATAGCACAGGCGTACTAGTCAGAGCAGGAGAGTTCGAATGAAACCCGAAGAAACAGCGCCAGCAAGGACAAAACGGAGACAACAACTCTGACGGGATCAAAGAAGCACTCAACGTAGTATCTGCTTCCGAACACAGAATGACGGGAAACGCTCCAGCATAACTAGAGTCGAAATCAACAGGACCTGGACACCAGACGACAAGTATACCGTTCAACAAGACACAACGAATTCTGATGGCAGCAAGACGATCGAGACGGGCGAGACAGCGAGACAAACAATATCAGAGACAAACAAACAAATCTAGAGAAAGAGCTAAACTGTGCGGGGGTGCTCAAATCTATTTATTCCTTCATACACAAGACCTTTTATACTGTTCTCACCTCGTCGTAGCATCGTCGATTCCTCCCCGATCTGCTTTCTGACCATCGGTCGGTTTCATAAACCCCTCTTCCTTCGAACCTTAATTCTGCTGATTCCTCTTTTTGCGGACCGGCTACCCGATTCCCTCTTTTTTCCCAACGATTTTCAGGTTACTGTGACCTCGCTTTCGTCGTTCATGCATGGCTGTAATCTTTTGGCTCCTTCGCCGGGCTCCTTAATTTTTCCTGCTCCTTTTAGCCTGTGGATGTACTCGTGCTTTCCTCTTTGTTTCGCGAATATACCTTTTCTTTCTCTTTGTCCTAACCGTCTCTCACGCGCTGCTTGCTCCTCTTCGATGTCCCCCCCTCTATTTGTACGTCTTTTCCCTCTACCAATGCAATGTCAATCTAAAGGGGGAATGCTGTGTTCAAGTACCGGTAAATGCCAGGACCCACGTCATGTCAGTGATCACTATGTTCCGGGTCTATATCTTCCGGGATATTGACCCAAAATACCTAATCAATAATATAGCTTGCCTCGACATGTGCATCGCATCTGAGTTGGCTAACTCTGAGTAAAAAAGTCTTCACATAGAAGTAATACATCCGCCATTATGTAAGCTTGTCGGTTACAGCTTACCACTCGTTTCCACCATTGCGTCACAGTTGCGGCACAACACGTGATGAGCGTCTTAGAAAAGTTTTCTGTCTCACCTCCGTTGCTCATCCTAACTACGAGCAACAAAGGTGAGCACTTAGAGATATATTATTGTTCTACTTAGATCCTAACTACGAGCAACAAAGTTAGTTTTATCTTGTCAGTTTGGGATCATAGTGAGGCTGTTTTACAACAGCCTTTCACATTGGAGAAAGATGACATCAGCAGATCCAGACAAGGAGCAATATAAGCATAACAAGGTATGCATGAAGTTGTGTTGCAACCCGAACTCAAAAATTCTTCCTCTGTTTGCGGTACACCATTTGTATCAGGTAGAATTTGGATTTATAAAGTGTTGACTAACATCAACCTGTTGACCTGTCAACTCGCAATATCAAGCCTTAGTCACATCCGCTATGAAACGCATTGAGATCCTATACTCCAATAAGTTATCCATGTAAATCCTGGGGTTTCGGGGCTGATGAGCTGCATAATAAGTATGTGTTCCTTGGAAACAACTAGTTGAGACTGTTTTATCTGTCAGAATATTCTGTCGCACCACCAAAAGGGATATGGTACAATACTGCTAGACTGACTTTGAGTTACATGATTTGCTACAAGCATAAAGTCATAGTGCTGTCTACTGTACATCTTCCTTTCATTTGTCCACATCTAAGCTCCCATTTTCAAAGTAAAATATATAACAATGTCACAGCTGCGGTGGCTTGTAACAAGTCACTAACACCCCATCATTTTCACTTCAGTTTCACACTAAGAGCATCCTGGTCAGTCACCCTCTGGTTTTTTAGATAGGTAAGCTCTTCAAGTTTGATTTCCTGTCCTCTCATCCTAGGCCTTCAATTACACAGCATAGACGCTGACACCTTATTGACAGAATCACCTGTAAGGGCAACCTCTGGAGGCTATGGCTCAGTCACACAACTGGCAGAGGGAGATCCAAAGTATATTAGAGTATATACCAACAATATCATAATAACTA
>JAGGAU010008599.1:0-14882 GCA_017657275.1 Termitomyces sp. T108 | reverse complement strand
GTAATAACACAGCCACCAATGTAGTATATATAGGCAGCCTGTGGATAGAATATCCCTAGGCTGAACAATAGCAGTGTTCTTCTGGCCTATCCACCAAATCAACTGTAAGCTCTCTAGCGACGTCCAACCCTCTGCCTAGCTCAGCTTGCCCCTTGCCCAACTCTTGCTTGCCTCTGAACCCGCCTGACTCTCGCTCAACGCTTGCATTGCTGGCTCTGTGGAAGGAGTTCCGCAGACGTTTAGCCTTGCCCTTACATAGTCCTGCTGAGACTCATTTGCCTGTGCGTTTAACATGTCCATTGCTTCTGCAATGTTTGGTGCTCATTGACGCAGTACTGCATCGTAGTTCACTGATTCAGCTGGAGTAGCTGTAGATGTTGCTGTCCCTTAGGCTAGCTTATGCTTTATATACTCATTGAGCTCCAGCTTGAAGATACAAGTAAAAAGTTTGATGTATTCTGTCAAATCAACCCTAGGTACATGCTGGTCTCTATCAGCCAGTAAATGTAAATGCTTTACAATGTAAAGCTGTAGACGCTTTTGCGTCGATTCTTTTGTGAACATTGGAAAACAGTCCAGTACCACCTGGAGCTGGACTGACAAGGTCAAAAGCAACCTTCCACCCTCCTCTTCATCTGAGGAGTCTAGTTCAGACACTACATCCTGAACTTTTCCAGGGCTCTTATGCCTCACTGGTAGCTCCTGGCCACTCCTTCTTGGCCTCTCCATGGTAGGAGGCACTGTAGGCACCTCTTCTCTCCCTCTCTCCATCTGCCTGGTCTTTGTGGCTGGGATCACTCCCTGTGGAGTTGTCATCTGCTCTGACAATGCTTCCTGTCCTTGCCTAGCCCCTTGTTCAGGCTGCATTGTCCTGAATGGGGTACTATGCACTAGTGCACTTTCCTGCATAGTGTCCACATATGGACTAGATCCACCCATTGCCCCTGCTGAGAGCACAGTGTTCTCAGGCAAATTTGAGTAGATCAACGATGCTAGATTTGTCACTGGAAGTGACATCCCCAATGCAAATGATTTATCCCCTGGTTTAGAACCAGGGTTTAAGATCAATTTCATCCATGATATGGATAGACCACCCAGCATTCCAAAGCTCTTGCTCATATTGAGCATCACTTTGTCATCCCATCTTGGTGGGGGCTGGTATTTTGACACTAAAGGCATCTCAGAGGGTTTAGAGCCAATTGCTGGCTCTGAGGAACCTGGTGGTTGCTCAGAAGGATCAACCATGAGAACTAGATGTCATCATAGCAGATAGAAGTTGCAAAGTTTGATGAGTGTTGCCTAGTATGGTAACAAGAGCCCAGGGTCTAAAGCTGATAGCAGAAGATTCAAAAAAATGTAGCTGTTAGCTACAGATAAGACAATCTTGCATATCACGCAGCAGCTGAATCAGACTGCAATATTGGATTGATTAGCTACAATGGTGAAAATACAAGATGTCTCTATTATGTAATCTACAGATGCATGTCAATGGCATGTGTCAGGAGCACAATGAATATACTACAGGTAACCTCACAGTTACACACACGTTGGCTGCTTACCTCAATTTTGATGTGCATCAAATCAACATGATTGGAGCTTACCTAGAGGGAAGCCTTGATGAGGAAATATATATGAAAGCTCCTTCTAATGTCAGGAAAACAAAATTCTGGAGACTACTCAAAGCGATTTATGGACTTAAACAAGCGAGATGCAAATGGAAAGAAAACCTTCAAAATGTCCTCATGAACCTAGGTTTTGAACAATCACATGCCAACAACTGTGTGTACATCTTACATTCCAAAGGGATGATCATCTTGATAGTACTGGTATATGTTGATGATATGGCTATAGCTGGGAAAAATCTCCTCCAAATCACATCCTTTAAAAGTGATGGAAAATAATTTTGACATAACAGACTTAGGCAAGATTCATTACATGCTTGGCCTCCAAATCACTCATGACAGAACAAATTGATTCATATGTGTAAATCAGTCCCTATATATTGACTCAATGCTCAAACGTTTTGGAATGACTGAATGTCATCCAGTCTCTACCCCATTGTCAATCAGCCACAACTTGTTGCTTCTTCAGTGCCCCAAGACCAAATTAGATCTCAAAGCCTACAGAGACTATGTGAATGGATTAACATATCTATCTTTAATCGGCTCCTTACTATATGCAACTCAAACATGTCCTGATATAAAATTTGCTGTCAGTCTACTTTCTCAGTTCTCTAACAACCCAGGTGTATCACATTTTGCAGCTTGCAAGAGGGTACTTAGATACCTGAAGGGCACTAAAAACTTCTGCTTGTGACTTGGAGGCCTAGTTAAAGGAAATTTGCTCCTGGTAGGATGGAGCAATGCAAATTGGGCTCAAGATAATTATGATTGAAGGTCAATCAGCAGTTGGTGTTATGATATTAATGGAAGCGTCATATCTTGGTCATTGAAGAAATAGCTCATTACCACCACTTCTCCTGTGGAAGCCAAATATATTGCATGGGCAAATGCTACTCAGGAAGCAATTTGACTACAAAATCTACTCAATGATTTATATTTTCAACAAGTTGGTGCCACTATCATCCACACTGACAGTATGGGCAGCATCGCTTTATCCAAAAAACCCATAAATCATTCACAAGCAAAACATATTGACATACAATATCACTTCATCTGCGAACATATCTCACATGCACTGCTGGCACCAGAAAGTGTTTCTATTGGAAAAAGTGTAAAAGAAAGCTGTTATACCATTTCTGAAGCATCAATTTCTGAAGGAAAAAGTCATTGGACAAAGGAAAGTGCTGTAAGGGCAAAGCTAAATGTCTGCGGAACTCCTTCCACAGAGTCAGCAATGCAAGCGTCGAGCAAGAGTCAGGCAGGCACAGGGGCAGGCAGGAGTCAGGCAAGGGGCAAGCAGAGCAAGCAGAGGGTCAGACATCGCTAGAGAGCTTACAGTCAATTCGGCAGATAGGCCAAGAAAACACTGCTATTGTTCAGCCTGGGGATATTCTATCCACAGGCTGCCTATATATACTACATTGGTGGCTGTGTTATTACTCATACTGTTTACTAATTGGGCCCCGGTATGTAATGGAGTATGACTAACAATAATCAATGCTGAGTAAGGTCCATGCATATGACTCATCAAGGCTGACTACTAAGAGATGGAAGGGGAAAGGGTGGGCTGAGTGGCCAGTTGGATCTGCTAGGAAATAGGCATATCGTCAGACTAAGCTCGGAGTAGGGTTGGACACGGTCTGGAAACTGGTCCCCTGACAAGTGTCTTTTTCTCTTGGGAATTAGCACTTTGGAAATGGCATAACAGCTTTCTTTTACACTTTTTCCTGTGGAAACACCTTCCATCACCAGCAGTGATGGCAACATAAAATTGGAACACTTTCCTTCACATGACATGATAGCAGATGTGTTAACTAAGGCTTTACCACGAGAACATTTCAAGAAACATCGCTTGAAATTAGGAGTGATACCTATGGCTGCATCAAGTGGGAGTGTTGAAGATAATGATGCCTAATCCATAGGTATACTTGATGTGTATACTAAATGCATGCGTAATATGATTATGTTATTTTTTCTTTGAAGTTCCAGAAGTCTTGGTCATGAAAACTTTTTGAGACATCATTTGTTCCTGGAGGCAGGTCATATTTTTGATCTTGCACTCCAGATTGAGTTTATACATCATTTATTCACTGTGAATACATACAATGTTGCGTCAACAAGCTCTGTATGCTGTGAAAAAGTACTATTTTCACTGTAGGATTGGCTCAAGTGTCATGATGAGCATAAATATGCTCATTAATTAGTGGTAAAAGGATATAGATAAGATAGATCAGCCAGATTAGATATTCTGATAAGGAAAAAAAGGGTCCATGTTTACTTTTGAGCGGGAAAAAATTCAAACTTAACATGGTGGAAAGGGATTGTTGAAAGGAGTTAATTCCAAGAGTCTGATAAAAATTCAAGATGTTTTGAGTGAGGAAATATCATTTCAAAATTTGATGGTCGGAGTTGCCTATTTTGAGTGTTTTGCACTGTACATCTCTTTCTTAACAAATCATTACGACTTTCCATGACATTGCGTGCCACACAACAAGTCCATCCATTTCTGCCTTTCTTCATTGATTGTCCATTAATCCTTTTTTTAGAGTCATGGACAGTGATATTCCATATACAGCTCCAGAGAAAGACCTCTTTATTACCCTGTCCATTTTTATCAACCCTGCTGAAGAAGTTCGAGTCTGCTCAACAAGTGGATCCAAGAGCAGCAAAGGCCTCCCAGCTCTCCATCCACTCCTCAGAACAAGGGTGATCTTGTGTACCCTGCAGCTCTAGACGTTTACAATCCTTCCAAAACAAATATTGGAAATTTGGATAATTATGACATTGTTGACAACGACGAGATTCCTGCGTCTTTGTTCAGCTCCTTTTCATTCATCTAATTTTTCCATGCCCTCCACGACATGCCTGAAGCGCACACCAAAACTTTTCCACAACTCTGCCTCCTTCTGCAGCTTTGACCATTTCTGTTCAGCCTCTCCTGCGCCTCATGCCTTCCAGATGGCCCTGGCTTACCACGTTAATCTCAACTCTCAGCACAGCATGGATTCTCAAACGTGGTCAAGGGTAGAAGTACACATCACCAACACAACAGATCTCGTAGTCTCAGTGGCTTTGTTTTTTCTGTTTCTGGAGACAACGATGTAGCTACTGATATCACCTCTACCACGGCCAAAATGCAGCCCGATATACTTAGTCATTTTGCCACAGCATTTGCCTCCCAAGCTTCCATACCATCTGACACAGGCCACACACCGTCACACCTCAGTATTTCCTCTGGTGATATGTATACATTGGGACTCCAACAACTGAAAGTGATCTTCTAATGACGTCGTCCAAGATTAAATTTCATCGACTCAATCTGCTATAGAGCCAAATCTAGCGGAAAAGTCTTTGCTTCTGCATCAGCAATTCTGTTTCTATCTCATTGAAGGCAACAGGATCTTTTTGACTGTCACAGCAACAAAAACAATGTCACAGCCGCCTTCGATGGTGCAAATGGCACTACTGTACGTTCACAGTTGACACAAATACCTCTTGCTCAGAAGCCTACGTCAAAATTGGCCAAATTGAATGTTGGGTTTCTAGTTTGAAGTGCACCTTGCCTTTTTTTGATATGTTTGACTGAATCGCACCTGGTGCCACCTGGAAGACTGAAATATTGAACAGTCTTCATTCCATCGAAAGAATGTCGCTAAGGCTCTGCACGGCAGCCTTTGACGCACAGTAAAGTCCATTCCACGGGGTGGCAGTGAGTATTTCCAAAATCTTGGCCAAATCAGGCACAACACTTGCATTTCCCCAACGATCGACTCAATGTTCACGCTTTGCCATAAGTGGGATCACCGCTTTTGCCACGCGAACTACACCGAATGTATTCGTATCGAAATTGGCTTTGACCATCATCGATACTCTGGTCAATTACGGGACCTTGCTTGATAGTTAACACTAGGCATGTATGGCAGGCCTTCGCTACACACAAATCTGCACTAAAGTACCCAGCGTTGTTGACTACGATATCGATGTTCCCTTCGGTTTCGGTGATGACTTTTACCGCATACGGGGTTCTGAAATCGATTAGATTTGCGGGAATCTGAAGGAGGTGGCGTTTGCCCCTTGTCATACCCTTGGATTTTCCGGCTCAGGCTGATGTTTTGCGATGGGCCGAAGAGATAGGATAATTCGGAGAATCTTTAAATTGATGTTCTGGAAAATACCTTATCCCCTTTACAACGTTAACGTGCAATGGCAATTGAAAATTCGGTTCTGATGAATTCATTTACATTCATTCACTTTACCTACGTACTGAGTGAGTACTGATGCAAGATGTGATTTCGAACTTCGAGTTGAACAAACCCTAACCCTTGCAAACGTGTGAGAGAGCTGTAAGCTGCATGTACTCTTGTATTAACTTTGTAATTGACGTGTACTACAAAGCGCATAAGGGAGCTAATGGCTCGTCAACTTCTCCTTAATCATCACTAAATTGCTACAATTGTTGCGTTAACAAGTTGACCTAGATAAGGAAAAAAAGAATAAAGCGCTTACCTGTGCCTTTTCGGTCTTTACCCACTTGTAGATCTTAAGGCTAGGTGCTCCGTTTTCGGGAGGGACCCAAACTTTCTCCCAGCGTGTTACAGGTGCTGACGACGGGCGGCCTCTGTCGACGCGATACTGACACCTATTCTGCGTTTCGTGGCCATCGTTGTGCTTTGTAGTACACGTCAATTACAAAGTTAATACAAGAGTACATGCAGCTTACAGCTCTCTCACACGTTTACAAGGGTTAGGGTTTGTTCAACTCGAAGTTCGAAATCACATCTTGCATCAGTACTCACTCAATACGTAGGTAAAGTGAATGAATGTAAATGAATTCATCAGAACCGAATTTTCAATTGCCATTGCACGTTAACGTTGTAAAGGGGATAAGATAAATTTCCCATGATACATTTCCCAAAACATCAATTTAAAGATGACCCGAATTATCCTATCTCTTCGGCCCATCGCAAAACATCAGCCTGAGCCGGGAAATCCGAGGGTATGACAATTTCCTGCATGATCGTAATTCCGTTAATGCAAAAGTATATCAAATTATAAGTACTACCCTTGTCTTAGTATTGTCTGAGCATCTCTCCGATTCGGCCTGTGCTTTTGTTAGATCAACATAGACAATCGATCCAGCACCCAACCTTGGTGACACCAGGGTTCCCTGTTAATGATAGCTTAGCAGGTAAACTGCCTATAGATTGTCGCAAATCGGCCAGCTTTGCCTCCAAGACGTCACATTTGCTTCAAGACTTACAGAACCTTCATAAGAACGTTTGATAGGGGACGTACGAATGTAATGCTTCTGTCTCGCTTTTGCGAAGCTCAAGTTGCCTACGCATCATGAGTTCTAGGTTTTCTCTTGCCTTTGATGCATTAATGTCGTGAATGTAGATACCCATCAATTCCCATACCTGTACAGGACGCAGATCATTCGCGGCGGCCATGATATTCTGACTGAGGACTGTGATCCATTCAACCAGACGATGCCACTCTGGTGGATCAGTTGTGAACGCGCTAGGAGGAGGCGCGAGGAGAGACGAAGTCAAAGACGAAAATGTGACGAGCAGAGAAAGTAGAATGCTCAGTAATGCTGGGCGACGGTCTGTTAAGCATGTAAGATGAGCCGTAGTAGCCATCCATCGGAAAACTTCACCAGTGCTAGGATCTGCAGGATACAGCTGATTACCGCCGAGTTCAGCTAACGAGGGTATTTTTTCTTTGACCTAGGTAGGTTGGCACTCGAAGTCGAATACAGATCAAGGGCGCGTACAAACCAGCGGTCACCGAAGACATCATAGTAAGCGTCTGGTTCTTCGAGGATCCAGTCGACTCGTGGTTTTTCTAGTTGAGTTAGGGGCCAATCTGGTATGTCAGACTGATCAGACAGAACTTGGTGTTGGTTGACATCGGGCTGATCGGGTGCACGTTCGCGTAGGAGGGAAAGAAGACGGAGGTTATGTGAGGAATATTTCGTGTAATGGGACGGGGGCGAAGGGAACGGGTTGCGAAGCTCGGCCTCTTCGTCGTCCATAACCAAACGTGACAAGACCTCCGACCTCTGACAATCGGTTCCACGTGGATCACGGATCTTGAGACTCTCACAATTACATCAATGGTCGATATATATATCCTACAAGGAGTATATAATATATTCCAATGATAATTTGGTCACTCTATGGCTGAGTTTCATTCCCTCTCACAGGAGCTCCCTCCCATTCCTGATAATCTTACAATACCCCAGTTTTTCTTCAGTGACAACAACCTTCTTCGCCCTGTTCGTCCCTATGCTGCTCCCTGGCTTATCCACGATGAAACAGGTCTTGCTGTAGACCAAGTCGAAGTTTGTTTCGCGTCATTTTGCTATATCTACCCCTTCTCACTTCTTGCATCATGTAGCTGTTACGAAAGACGCGTGGTTTGGCCAATGCGATGAGTACCAATTGGAACATCGGTGTGTACAAACACAGAGGAAAGAGGCGGCCCCAAGCTGACAGCTTTTCACCTTGCAGGCCAGGGTGATGTCGGTAAGAGCTGTCGTCTGAGCAAATTGAGGCTGGCTTCCATGCATCGTTTTCTCTAGTTTGCATATTCAGTCCCAACGACATCGGTAAACGAATGTCCTTGTGTGCCGTTCTGATTCTAATACCGCATACAAGGTTACCCCGTCTGTATCTGGGCTGCTCATACTCTGGGCGGAGCCATAACGTAATTGTTAGTCTTAGTCTAATGAAAAGAGTGGGCTGATCGTGCGACAGACCGGCCAACCCAGCATACAAGGCTGACGAGCTAGTTTACCAACTGCGCACCTCTGGAGCATCGCTTTTGATCATTCATCCGGACTTCTTGAACACCGCTCTCACCGCTGCCAAGGAAGTTGGCCTCTCGGAAGATCGCATCATATTCATGAAGCAATCAACTCATGAAACGATTTCGAACCATTTTACGCTCGATCAGCTTGTAGAGTATGGGCTCTGTACCCCTGTATCCTATACAGAATTGCGCCTCAAGTCCGGTGAAGCAAAGACGACACTGGCTTTCCTCTCATTTTCGAGCGGTACAACAGGTAAGATCTCTTGTTCGAAATTCTAAAATTGTCTGCAAGCTGAGCACATCGACCAGGCAAACCCAAGGTCTGCTTTGTTGGGGGTTCATCTGACGTCTCGTATCTGACCACTCCCTGCAGGCTGTTGCAATACCACATTATTCAGTCATCGCAAATGTCATACAGATGGTCTCTCACAATAAACTCAATGAGCACAATTACAAGAATAAGCATATGGCGCCTGGAGATGTTGCTATTGCTGGTTTATTCACTCACTTTTGTTACTTGCCTGCTGCTGATTCGTCGACTCATTACCCAGTTCTTCCCTTCTTTCGTAAGTCGTTAGCACTTTGCATTCTTGTGTACAGTCAAGATCCTTAGCAACACAACAGATATATATGGCCTTGTCTTCAATGTTTGTAGTTTCACTGGAATCAGTGTTTCGAACTGTCTGATTCTTGATACCATTAGTTGCACTTCCTTCTTTTTGCCGGGGTAAGTCTACACTGATTAGTCACGGTTCTTGAGACATTATCTGACAGAGAAGACGCAGCTGTCCATCGTTGTGGTCCCTAAATTTAGCCTTGATTCCTTTCTGGACAGCATCGTTCGCTACAGGGTAACGCATCTGCTGCGAGTCTTGTTCGTTGTTCTCTTGTCATCTGCCTGACAACAAATATCAGCGTTGTTCCACCTCAAGTTGTACTCCTCGTCAAAGTCATTGTGTCATATATATAGATCCGATTTTATGACTAAAACTTACTTTCCTTAGCATCCCTCGATTCAAAACCTCGATCTCAGTCACGTCAAGTACTGCATATCTGGTGCGGCACCTCTCAGTGGTGAGCTTTTGCAGGGGCTGCGTAGATATCTACCCAACGCTGCCATCGGCCAGGGATATGGTTTGATTTTTTTGAATGATACGCGTTCTATCTTGCCAAACTAATGAACATCAGGTCTCACAGAAACTTGCGCGACCATTACGATGCTACCTCCGACACAGAAGATTGGGACGGTTGGCAGTGTTGGTCAATTTATACCCGGGATAAGAGCAAAAGTCGTCAAAGAAGACGGTTCCTTGGCTCGCGAAGGTGAACAAGGCGAATTAATTGTGACAGGACCATCAATGGCTCTTCGATACGTCAACAATGAGGTAGCGTATGTACCATCTTGCGTCCTCATTTTCCCTCTTGACTCTGAATTCCTAGGACGAAGGAGACATTCATTAACGGTTGGGTACGCACTGGTGACGAGGTAATCATCAGGAATGGTGATGTTTTTGTCGTCGATCGCCTAAAGGTACATCCGAAAAAAAGATGCTAAGTATCTCGTGTCTGAATTACAGACTCAGGAAATCATGAAAGTCCGCGGTTTCCAAGTGGCACCTGCAGAATTAGAAGGGCTCCTTCTCACACATCCAGATGTGACTGATGCCTGTGTAGTCAGCGTTCTCGACGATTATAGTGGCGAGCTTCCTTTTGCATATGTCGTTTTGAGTGACACGGCTGCGCGACGCGTAGCTAATAATCCTCAGGCCGCTGCAGAGGCGAAGGTGGTCATTGGAAAGGTGGGATGGCACCCCTCGTCGATGATCTTTGAGCTGAACCACGCACCTAGCATGTTGCAGATGCTAAAGTGTACTATAAACACCTCAAGGGAGGTATCGAATTTATAGATGCCATTCCCAAGAGCCCGTCAGGAAAGATTGTGAGTGCTGGAACTGGTCTTCGTGCCATTTCTGATCAACCAAACCTCCCAGCTCCGACGTGTCCTGCGGGATGAGGCGAGAAAGTTGAATAGAAACAGCGGAATCAAGACTGGCGCAAAATTGTAATTATTACTAGGACTATTGCTATGCATTGTAAGGTGTAACTGTATTTGTCAATGGATGGATTGTGTGTCTCTGTTGTGATATTGTTATGAGGTGTAAACAGATATCGGCTCGTCGGAAAATTCTTTGAAGAGTCGCGTTTACTTTCGAAAGCAAGGATGGTGCGGCGAATCGCGTCGCAAGTACACCAGCAGGTCTCCCGCCTGATGCGTGGAAAGTATATCAAGCAAACGCCTGTCTGGTATCAGGCCGTCCTTGAGTATCCACCTCTACCCCTTCCCCCAAAAGCTCCACCTTCTCGCCACCAGTGTGATCAACAGGTCAATCCTACCCAGTCCACTCGACCAAAACCATATGACCCAAAACCTTTACCTATCGTTCACCTAGAGGACAAAATTCGTCGTCAATTCTTCCGCGACCATCCTTTCGAAGCTTTCCGACCAACTACCCTCGTCGAAGGTGCTGCCATTGAAGATTTGAATCCCGTGCAAGGTGAAGCTTGGACACGTCTAAGTCAGCGAGGAAGAAATCCCACACCCGAAGAGTATGTTCGGTTCTCCGTATATCAGTGATTCAACCAAACGTACTTACCAGTGCTGTCTTGTTTACACGGAATCTGTACGAGCATCACAAAAAAACCCTTTCTGAAGCCTATGAGATGGCTGTTGCCCAGTTCCGTGCTCTTCGCGCGGAACACTCCGTAGCGACAAAATTTGCTGCTATGGAGGCAGAACATCTCGGTGCTATATTCTCAAAAGGCGAGATCGAGCATTCTTTTGAGAAGGAGAAGCGAAATCTGGCCACATTCGAAAGACGAGAAGAATTTGATGAAGGAGCAATCGCGGCCCGAAAACGCTGGAAGGCCATTGTCGATAAGACAGAGGGCGTCAAAGATTGGTCAAAGGGTCAGGAATATGTCAGGTTGTGGAAAGAAGGCATCCGACCGTCATACGCACCCCTCCTCACGAAACCGGTTGAACCAGACGTGCCACTAGAACTAACGGCGGATCCGATGAACCTCCGGAAAGCGGTACCAATGAGGTCTAAATCTCCTAAATCTCCCGCACGAATGTAACATACTCGATTACTTACTTAATATAATTACTCCCATATTTCTGAAAGAATTGATACGATTTAGGGGGGAGGGGAAGTACAAGAATATTACGAAGAAGCTTTGGCTACCCGCGATTGAGCGGCTTGCGCCGCATTCATTCCCATCCATGTCTTTTCGACCAGACCAAGGAGTTTTTGCATGTCCGAACTCCAATCATTCATGACATCCTCTGCACTTCGTTTATTCCTGAAGCTAATAATGCCCGCTGGCCGATCACTCCGGGCCCATATTGTTCCAGATACAACTAATCGGGCGAGAGTCTCTTCTGTTTGCTTTGCTGTTAGATCAAGGAGGGACGTTAATCGAGTCAGAGTAATCCTTGTGTAATATTCCGCAACAACGCGTATATTCTGTTCTTCAGTGAGCTGGTATTTGAAGACAGAATCAAGAAGGAAACTGACATGTTCAATAACTCGAGTGTGAAGATCTTCCCATCGCTTTTCGGAGCTAAAGACCGGCGTCTTCTTCAGGAATTCGCCGTATATTGCTTCTATTCCTGGCCATCTCATGAGCTCACGAGTTGTGAAGCATTTGACAAGGTTGCTGCATAGTATCAATATCGTATCACTCATATGCGATGGAAGACTCACTAGTGAAGATCCAGCTTGTTGAGAGCAGGGTCGACAAATAGATGGTGCATTATGTCTGATTGTTCGTTGTCGTGAGGAGCAAGGATGACATAGTAAACGATATGCTCAAGAGCCTAATGGCACACATGAGGTGAAGCAAAGTAATACAAGATAAAGTCTCACTGCTCTGCCCTTATCTTCAGTATCATCTTTGATTGAAGGTGTCTCCCAAACCTTGTGATAAAATTTGGCGACATCAAGATAGTTGTTTTGGTGAAGGGCATGTTGAATCATCAGATCGTAGAATTTGAGTTTGAGGTCCTGATGTTCCTTTTAGGTCGAAACTCAACAAGTACGGATGAAAGAAGATCACCTCGTTATCTTTTGCCTTCAAGAACTCCTCGTTAATCTTTCTGCCGCCCACTCTCACCTTGACCCACTCCGCTTCACCACCTCCCAAAGCGTCCTTACCCATCTTGCCCTGTTCTGCATCTTTCTGTCGAGCTACAGCAATCAAAAGACGCATCTGCTCCAGAATGAATTCGGTTTTTTCTCGACGGTCCATAGAGGAATATGTCTCGACTTGCAGGTCTGAAAGTAGGTCGCAAGCAGTTTGTAGTGATTCTTTTTGCGCTGCTGAAGTAGATGTTGAAGCAGTTGAGAGTCCTTCATGGTAGTAAGCAAGAAGCATCGTGACACGGGCACGAGGAGTTTCGAGGAAGATCTGCAAAACAACTTACGAGTCGGTTGATTGAACGTCACAGATAGATAAAGACGTACCTTTCCTTCAGTGACACTACGGAGTGTCTCAACAACCTCAAGCCATTTAGGAACTCCATTTGTCTTCTTAATCTCGTCCAACCAGCCAATTGCCGATTCCACAATCGCCTGAATGGCGCCTTTCAGCTGTCCATGCTTTTTGCTTAAGACGGAGATAGTGGAGTTGAGAAGGACAATGTCACAGGCGTTATAACAATGTTCGACTGCAGCTTTCGCCAGTCTCGTCGTTGATGTCAGGTCCGCAGCCTATTCATGACTCAGAGCCTGTATTCACGTTCAAGAATTAGGTAACTCACATTCCTGGTTTGCTTTTCTAGAGCAAAGATTTTATCAAGGCCTTCCTGGAGTTTACCCGACTGACGACGTGTAGGTAAATGGACCAGAATGACGTTACTATGGGGAGATGCAGACCTTCACTAACGCCTCTGCCTCTGGAAGAAGAGCATTGACCTCAGATGTAAAGTCCTTCTCCTGTTTCTTGTTGTCAGACATGATGAAGCGGTAGGACGATGAATTGAGCGTCCTGATCCAATCTGAGTGACGCGTCCCCGTGTTGTTGATTCTTATTTGTTCCATACGTTCGGGGTGAATCCATGTGGCGACATTCACCTCGCTTGTTCGTGAGACATGTCCCTCGTCACTTTTTACATGTGCATAATCATGTGTGTCCTATATTAATGACAGCATAATACATGAGAGTAAGTATAGAGTCGTAATAACATATTGATTAGCGACGGACTTCGGCGACCAAGGTATCCAAAGCTATGTCCGAGTCAGTCGGTTGAGAAGTGTGATTGGTTGGAGGGACCTGTTCCTGAGTTTTCGTGTCTGGATGACGCCAATTGATACTGGCGGTAGCAGTTTGGAAGATACGAGAAGGAAGTGACAAAGGATAGAAGACCAAGAACCTGTATACAAGCGACAAGAGACTAACAACGGATGGGAAATCAACGAGTGACACGGAGGGACGGCGAGGAGATGCCCTCGTGAATGTAAAAGGAGTTAGTAGCGCTTGAACGGATCTCGAAACACTGCTGGTGTCCTCGACTCTTGACGATACCGATGGAACGGCGTCGACCTCCTTATTGACGAGGTTTGTGACGGTTTCAATATTGGCATCAACAGTAGACGGTCTAGCATCGACAAAGATACATGCATAATTTGGTTCAGCCTGGACTATCCGGTTGACTAGACTGGTAGAAGCCTGGACGGCACTGTTCTGTGTCTTGGGGGACGCGTTTACGCCATGATCAGCCATTTTGACGCGAGCGTCAACACTTTTATTGGCAGTGGTTTTAGGCTCTACATGTGTGGCTTCCCGAGCGAATTGGCGTTCCAGAAGGCGTATTCCTTGAAGGTGTGGGAGAAGATCAGACGCACTCTGCCAGTTTCGTGCATTTGCCTCAATTAAACCGGGCCTGTTTTTTTCCCTGAAACCATCGAAGTGTTTCTAAACTGGGCGCGATGTGGCTGAGAACTACGGCAACCTGCAGCGAATCATCTATCCAGGAATGTCCGACATACAGTCGCAAGAGAGACTTCGATGAAGTAAGGGTTGAAGAGAGGATGTCTTTGCTGCCTCGCGTTGCTTTAACTACAGCCGCGAGTGTATGCAATTTCTTGCAGCTACGAATGAGGCCGGCAATAGTGTCTAGATCAATTTTTGGGCCCCCTGTTGCTGGAGGAAACCGCGCTAATGGGCACAGTTTTAGAACTTCAAGATTCGGGCACGCAACGGCGAGGCATTTCAGATCTGCGGCTGTGAAGATAACAGACTCGGGAAGGTCGAATTCCAAGCGTTTTAAGTAAGGAAGGTAGGTAAATTGCTCCAAAGAGAGTCGACCTGAGGCTGGTTCGGCCCTTGAAGTAGATCGGACGAGGTCCGTGAAGCGAGATGAATTGGTCGCGGTTACCCGCA
>JAGGAU010008598.1:0-14924 GCA_017657275.1 Termitomyces sp. T108 | reverse complement strand
CTTTGCAAGAACGATGGAATGATCAATATATTTGGACAGATTTTCACAGAGATATACGGCATTTACTTCGAACTGGAGCTTACTATAAAGGACCAAATGATGATCCTGTACATCCCACGATCACAGCTGGTGGTATATGGCATCGCTTCAGAACTCCTCTGAGTGATGCAGAACTAGCGCGACTGGGGACAGAATTATCTTATAAACGCGCAAATTGGATCGTCGCATCTCTATCTGCGGAAGAAAAGGCCTTGTTCTACGATGAAGACCCGAACGTGGATGCCTGTCGTGGTTTGAGGTTCAAGGTAAAGAAGGGAATCAAGACCAGAAAAATGGATGATCCCTGTCCAGTAGATTGAAACTTAAATCTCAAATCACTCGAAGCATGTCACTAATGTTGACGGACATGTCCTATTATTACGGTCACCTTACTTTGTAGTCATGTCTTTTGCTTCCATGTCCCATGTTTGACGCGTCAACCATTTTATTTGCTTTCCTTCATCAGGCTGGTACTAAGGTGAAAGGTGGTATGTCATTGTCTTCTTTGTCATCTACTGTACCATATCTGACTATTGCTATGATATTACTGCTCTCTAGGTATGCATTAACATTAGTTGCTTTCTTCCATCAGGCTGGCTAGCTTTCTAGCCTTATAGAGTGAATGAATAAATAGAATTTAACCGCCGGCAAGCTACACTACTGAGCTAAGAAGCGGGGGTAACTCTCGTCACTCCTAGTGGTTTTGAGTTATTGTAAGTGGTGTTCCGCTTCGCCGTTCAAGAATTTCAATCCATACTTTGCCTATCTGCATTTGTGTCGGCTTGTTGGCAGTTGGGTTCGTCGTCGTTAGCCTTCTAGAGTGTCAGATATGGACCAGCAGGTTATGGGCATCCCTTAGTGGGTTGTTTGTTAATCACAACCTGAGCCACACTCATCCCTCATTTGGTGTTTCTTGTCTCTGCGCCAAACTTTTGAGTATAAGGAGGACAGACTGGAGAGGCTTCAGATTATAACTTCATTGTGAGCATTACCACGGATACACAAGACGTCGGTGCAAATTAAGGCTCCGCGAGTTCATGGGGTTGTCACCCCCTCCGCTTCGTTCCTTGTAGGTATCAGGTCTTCTTTTTTATCATTCCACTCGTTCAAAAGCATCCCCTCAGTCTTTGACATGGCGTGCCGGGCAATCTCTGTATGTTGAGCTGCTCCGCTCTCCCATTTTTCTTCATCTTACTGTATCATAGTATATAAAACAAGCTGCACGTATACCTATCACCGCTTCGGGGACCACTTGGTTCAAGTAAACATTGTTCACTCTTTCCTCGGAGGCTTTGTATTGATTCGACTAGGTCTCCTGCTGACGTCTATCAACCAGATCACCGCCTTTCGCTCATGCTTGCAGGTAACAAATCAACAGAAGTGAAAATCGTCCAGGCGTTTACTCCATTCACTAACTCTGTTGCCCTCCTGGTGGATGCACAGACTAGTGGGCGCAGTATTGGACTTCCTGGCCGCTTCGTTCTCAAATTGGCAGACCGTAGAGCCCATGAATGGTGGAATCCTGAATTAGAAGAGGAGTATCAATCAAATATGAGTGAACATGGAGCGTCCTTCCAAATCAACGACGACGAGGATCGGTTGCCATGGATGGACTTACTTACCTTATGGGAAGATGCCTATGCCTCACACATCAAGGAATGCAAAGCGTACGATCGTTTAAAGGAGGCCCAAGCATCTGGTCTCGTTCCGCGTTTTTTCGGCACCGCAAAGATCGACATGATGACGATGGTCAGACATCCATCTCTAAGCCACATCGATGGCTTTCTACTCGAGTATATTCCTGGTCGTTCGATGGCAAGATTCCGGCCCGGCATCGACATCACCTTCGAAGAGGCTGAGATCATCTCTCAGCGTGTGCTGGAGCTCGGGCGGCGGCTCCGCCGCTTTGGTGTCACCCACAGTGATGTCCATGTCGGCAATGTTATTCTTCGAGAAGAGAGCAACTTCCCAGTGTTGATTGATTGGGGTTGTGCTTCATTCGACGTTGCTGATCTGCCTTTGCAAGAACGATGGAATGATCAATGGGTTTGGACAGATTTTCACAGAGACATACGGCATATACTTCGGACTGGAACTTACTATAAAGGACCAAATGATGATCCTGTACATCCCACAATTACAGCTGGTGGTATATGGCATCGCTTCAGAACTCCTCTGAGTGATGAAGAACTAGAGCGACTGGGGCAAGAATCATCTTATAAACACGCAAATTGGATCGTCGCGTCTCTATCTGCTGAAGAAAAGGCCCTGTTCTATGATGAAGACCCAAACGTGGATGTGGGTCATGGATTGAGGTTCAAGGTAAAGAAAGGAATCAAGACTAGAAAAATGGATGATCCCTGTCCGGTAGATTAAAACTATGAGATATGAGATTACTCGAAGCATGTCACTAACTCTTGTGTTAAGCCTTCTGCATCTTTTTTTGAGACCATGAAGTGTCGTACGATTTGGGTTTTGTTTTGGTCACAGATCACTCTTTTCAGGGGCTTCCACACTTTGAGCAAGCACGTCAACTTCGGAAAACACTGACCAGGGGGCTGAGATGGTCTAAGAGTAAGATCAGAAAACAAGTCTCTCTGCCTTTATTCCATAAGAACAGCCAAAGGATGAGTAACGGCGTGCTGCAATGATCGAATCATGGTGTAAGACGAGCGGTGGAAAGGAAAGAGCATTGAAGATTGATCGAGAGGAATGATGTTTCAGTATGGAACATGTGGGTATGAGAGACCAAGAAGGGTCGATGTTATATTAACAGTTACAGAAAGCCAATCCTAACATATAAACCGCCAGTGAAGAGGTGAAAAGACTGGGGGCGTGGCATGATTACTGGCCGAACAGCAAGTCTGGTTGTTATTATGGGATTATATGATTTCTATCAGAAGGGCGTTTTGCAAAATCATCCCTACTACAGGTTGATAAAATTAGGATGGATACCAGATGAGGAGAGAAGGTGTAATTCTTGTCAAATGCGACTTTGCCGGCCAGAAGGAATCTGATAATAATGCGAATTTAGAAAGATCTTCCCAGTGCACGCGCTCATGGCTATCCATGCACCTGTTTAGTAGACAAGTGTCCGGGAGAAGCTTCAGCGATCGTAACTACAAAAACTGAGACAAGTGAATAGCAAAATGTCTTGTTCTGCAACATTATTCCCAAATCCTGTTAGGACAGAAAGGTGCCTAAATTTAATATCTCAGCGGCGTGCGTCTTATACACCACATGTTATTCAGCATGAGAATTCGATCTGGGCTTCCACAAGATTTCAGATACCGAATTAGAAACCCACTCGACAAACGTGTGATTTGCGCAATCCCGTGGAAGCGAGGCCCAAGCGTGAGGATGCCTGTTGATATATTTTGATACAACAAGTTGTGAGCTTTTCCCAACTACTCCAACTAAACCTTCATCACTATCGACTGACACTACAATGCAGAGTACTGCTAGCCAGAACAAACGAGGATTGAGGATCTTGGCACTAGGTGTTCACCCTTGATAGCTAACAAATCCTGATTAATGACATTACAATGTTACTTTCTAGATGATGGCGGTGTCCGTGGCCTCTCTGAGCTTGTGATCCTTCAAGAAGTTATGTCCCGGCTTATGCACATAGTAGAAGTTGACCACGGCAATTCCATGCCTAAGCCTTGTGATTATTTTGATCTAATCGGTGGGGTTGGAACAGGAGGGTATGTCATAAATTGTCCTAATGCATCCAAATCTCAAGCTGCAATCTTAGAGTCATTGCATTAATGCTTGGACGACTCCACATGCCTATTGGTCTGACTATAGAAAAGTATGTCGGCTTCAGTAAAGAAATCTACTCCAATATCAAAACATGGAGTATGGGCCCTGAAAAGTTCAAGGCCTCTGTATTTGAGTCTGCTATGAAGGATGTTTTGAAATCTGCTGGATTTCCAGAAGACACCTTGATGCATGAGGATAATCCTCGATGCAGAAGGTATCTGAGTCTTTCATTTGCTTTGCTTCAACTGACCCTTCTGATCTTTTCAAGTTTTGTTGTGGCCCTTCCTTCTGCTCATATGACACCTCGTCTCTTCAGAAACTATAAAGTAAGTGCAAGTCAAGATTATGATTGCACTGTGGTTCAAGCTGCTCATGCTACTACTGCTGCCCCTGGACTTTTCAAGCCTGTTTCTATTACTTCTAGAGGGCTGAGTGAAACCTTTGCTGGTAGTCTTGGACACAGCAATCCAAGTGACCATGTTCTGAGAGAGGCCAAAGCAATCTTTGGCCCTTCTCAACCAGTGGCTTGCCTAGTCAGTATAGGAGCTGGGTATCCAGGACATATTTCATGGGATCAACCAAGACTCTTTGGCAAAAAGCTGGTGGTACTTCTTCAACAAATAGCTATGGATTGTGAAGATCTCTCAGAGAAACTTGTGGAAAAATATACAGAAATACCTGATTTGTTTTTTAGGCTTAATGTTGAACAAGGATTTCAAAAAATGGCTCTGGATGACTGGAATAGCTTGGGAAAAATCCAGACCCACTCTATAAGTTATTTGCATAAGGCTACAGTTACAACAAAAATCAAAAAGCTTGTGACAAGTCTACATTTGTGTCCTCAGAAAACAAATATTGAGGCATTAAGTATGTATTGCAATCTTGTTTAGCAACTAATTTGTTAACAATGTATCAGGTGGACATGTAGCTCCAAAGAATACTCCATCTCTTTATATGGTTCCTGCTCCATCTTCTCTTTATACAGGGAGAACAGAGGTCCTGTCATGCCTTGAAAAATGCTTTATTACTCACCAGTCTGAGTTGGAAGCTCAAAATCAGTGCTACTTTGTATTATATGGCTTAGGTGGAGCTGGAAAAACACAAATTGCACTGAATTTTTGCTATAAATATGCAAACAAGTTAAGAACAAAAGCTTTCTTCTCATTGACATTTTTTTCTGATTAATTTGAGTAGTTTTTCTTCTATATATATGATTGATGCTAGCTCTGAAGCATCAATTAAGCAGTCACTGATTCAGATTGCTAAGAAGATTGGATTGGATTCTACTACTGATGCAGTTCTCTCATGGCTTGGTTACCAACATGACCAATGGTTGATAATTTTTGATAAAGCTGATGATCCTGATGTTGATCTCCACAAATTTTTTCCACCTGGAAAAAATGGAAATATTATCATAACAAGTAGAAATGAAGCATCCAAATTCTATGCACCTACAAATAACTATAAAATTGGAGAAATGTCAGTTGAGGATTCATTAGCAGTGTTTTATAAAGCTAGTCAAAGAACAAATCATGAGCAGGCAGCTGTGCATGACCTTGTGAAAGAATTGGGATACCTTCCATTAGCCATTGTGCAAGCTGGTAGCTATCTACTGTACAATCATACAGTAGAAGTTGGCCAGTATCTTGAAAAATGTCAGAAGGACAAGCTCATATATATGGCTGAAGTACAAAGGCCAAGAATTGATAGCTATTCACTTTCTGTTTTTGCAACTTGGAAGGAGAGTTACCAAAAGTTAAATGAAAGAGCAACAGAGATTCTGAAGCTGGTTGGTGTGCTACACAATTCTGGGATACCTCTATCAATGTTTGAGAAGGCTTGGAAAAATTTATCTAAGAATTCTGAAGTAAACACAGAAGAATTGCAAAGACTTTTGCAATTGTTTGTTACTGAAGACAGAACATGGAATGACATATTGTTAGAGCAAACTATTAACCAACTTCGATCTTATTCATTGGTGGAAATCACAGGACAAGGGAAAACATTTTTAAACATTCATTCACTTGTTCATGAATGGGCTTTCAAGTCCTCATCAGCTGAGGAACAAAAAAAAGTTCTGTCATGTGTGCAACAGTTATTTTCTTGTTTGGAAGACAATGACAATGACTATAATGATGTTGCACCATGGATACTTCATATTAAGGCATTATTGGTTAAACTTGATACATGTGATAATTTTCATATTGCAGAAAGACTAGCCAAGATTTTCTTAGCAGCTTATTTGTGGGAAGATGCAGAAGTGCTTCAGTTACAAGTCCTAACATTTTCTAAGGAAAATTTTGATAGTGGTCATTCAGAAACAATTGAATCTATGGCTAATCTTGCAAAAACTCTACTTTTGAATGGAAAATTGTTGGAAGCAGAGAAATTTCAGCAACAAGTGCTGGAGGCTCATATTACATCCTATGGCATCAAGGATCCCAGAACTATGGAAACTATGTCTGATCTTGCCACAATACTCCATGCAAGTGGAAGATTCCAAGAGGCAGAGCAGGTTCAACAGGAAACACTTAAAGCTTGTAAAGATCAATTTGGCAGTAATAATTCTAAAACAATTGAGGCAATGTCTAACCTTGCTAAAACATTGCATTCAAGTGGACAGTTGCAACGTGCACAGGAACTCCAACAAGAAGTGCTCCAAATATGTCTGCAAATTTTTAATCACAATGATCCTAAAACTACTGAAGCTTTATCCAACCTTGCTATAACACTGCATTCACAGGGACAGTTTGAGAAGGCAGAGCAAATTCAACAAGATGTGCTCAAAACATTTATAGGATTACATGGTCATAGTCATCCTTACACCATTGAAGCTATGTCTAAGCTAGCTAAAACACTGCATTCAAATGGACAGCTGCAAAAAACATTAGAAGTCCAACAAGAGGTGGTCAAGGCTTGTATTGAGGCATTTGGAAATAGTCACTCTAAAACTATAAAAGCCATGTCTGAACTTAGTAAAACACTATATTCAAGTGGACAGTTGAGAAAAGCAGAAGAAGTTCAACAAAATGTCTTCAAAGATTATACAAGATCATTTGGAGCCAACCATCCAGATACTCGGCAAGCAAAAGCTGATCTTGCTTTGATATTGCATCAAAGAGGTAAACTCAAGGAAGCAGAGCAGCTTCAGCAAGAAGTATTTAAAGCTAATATGGAAGAATTAGGTAGTAGCCATTCCAGAACTATTAAAGACATGTCTATGCTTGCTCTCATACTTCAGGAAAGTGGAAAGCTGAAGGAGGCAGAGGAGCTTCACCAAAAAGTCTTAGAAATCTGTCAAGAAGAATTTGGCAGCAATCATCCAGATACTATTCAAGCTATGCAAAGTGTTGCTATGGCTCTTGACAAGAGTGGCAAAGTACAGGATGCAGAGCAGCTTCAAAATGCAGTTGTTGAGGCTTGTATAAATGAATTTGGAAGTAGCAATCATAAAACTATTCAGGCTATGCATGACCTTGCTATAATATTGAAGAATAGTGGAAAACTAGCCAAGGCAGAAGAACTTCAGCAGAAAACAATCAGGCTCTATACAGAAGAACTTGGCATCAGCCATCCTGATACTATGCAGGCAGTATTTCAACTTGCAACAATATTTGGACAAAGTAACAGGCTTGAAGAAGCAAAAGAACTTCAACAGAAATTGTTTGAAAGTCATCAAGAAGCCTATGGCAGCAGGCATCCTGATACCCTGCATGCTATGCAAAATCTTGCTACAACCTTTCAAGATAATGGAGAATTAGAGAAAGCAGAGTATCTTCAGCGGAAAGTACTTGAAGGATATGAAGAAATATATAGCATCTACCATCCTAACACTTTGCAAGTCAAAACTAGTCTTGCTTTAACTTTGCAGAAATTTGGAAAGCTGAATGAGGCAGAACAGATCCAGCAAGACATCTTCGAAGTCTATACAAAAACTTTTGGCCTTAGTCACCCTGACACTATGGAGATCATGTCTGGACTTGTATTAACCCTTCAACTTTCTGCAAAGCTGAATGAGGCAGAGAAGCTTGGGAAACAAGTCTGCAATCTTCATAAAGAAGAACTTGGCAGTGAGCACCCAAAAACTCTAAGATCTATGCATAATCTTGGTCTTATACTTGCACAAAATGGAAAAGAAAAAGAAGCAATGATGCTCCAAGAAAAAGTATACAAGACTTGTGTAGAAACTTTAAGTACAACCCATCCTTTGATGATAGTTGCCATGGAAAACCTTTCTCAAGCATATTCAAATTGTAACAAATTAAGCAAAGCAGAACAGCTCCAGCGGGAAGTACTTAGAGCTTATACAGAAAGATATGGAATTCATCATGAGCACACTTTAATTGCTACATATCATCTTTCTTTAATTCTCAACAAAATTGGAAAGCAAGAGGAAGCAGAGTACTTAGGACAACAAGTATTGGGAGTTTTTCAACAAAAATATGGCAGAAGTCATATAAAGACACTACACATTATGGTTGGCCTTGCAATTATTCTTCAGAAAAGTGAGAAACTAGAAGAAGCAGAGTCACTTCAGCAATATGTGCTCAAAGTTTGCAAAGAGACTTTTGGTACTAACCATCTAAAAACTGTACATATCATGGATCAACTTTCCAAAACACTCAATAAAAGAGGGAAAAAAAAGGAAGCAAGGTTACTTCGGAAGCAAATATATAAAGCTCTTCAAGAAGGATTGAGCAGGGGTCATATAGAAGGTGACTTGAGTCATGTTGTAACAATCCCTTAAAATTTATCAACTGAGCTAGTGGCATGATGTAAATATATTACATAGTATTGTTCAAAATTTGATCAGCACTTGAGTAATGATTGTCAGAAAAAAATGGATAGTAGTAATACTATTACACTTGGCCTAGATCTCAAGATTTTACCTGACAAATGCATGAGGTATTGAGGTCACAGCCACTGAGAAAGGTTTAGTGTATTTTATTCAAGGTACTTTTTCACACTTTTCTGATGTGTATGAATGCATTCCATCTTGACCTCTTGAACAAGGACAAGACATGTTTTTTCATTGCTCCAGTGGACATGAGCTAATCCTTGAATAATTCAGATTTTTTCTACTATTACAGTATACCATCTTTTTCAAGGCTAACTTTGAGTACTTACATAATTTCTACAGGTGATTGAGCCCCAATTGCTTTTCCACTATTAATAATTACAAACTAATACATCTAAAAAATGTTATTATATGTAAGTGGCTCACAATCATATCTTGAAAAATGTTCATAAACTCTGCATACAATGCTTCCACATTTCATCAGAAACTGCAGTTCAATGAAACAAACTACAATAACTTGAAATGCATAATTATATCTTTATCTTTATCTAATTGATTTTTTACACATATATATGTATATGTATGTAACAAAAATGAATAAAGTACTTTTGAAAACAGTTCTATTGCTCAAGTTTCAGGAAGAAACATATGTGTAGCTCACTAGTTGATTACTTCACTATTACTCTACTTTATTTTACTTGACCTCACTTGACCCATCCCAACGGGTTGTACTTAACTAGAACTACCAATATTACGTTGTAGTCAATCCCAAAAATTTACAAAGGTACCCATATGAGCACCCACAACCCAACTAAGCCGTGGCGTATCGCGTCACATTTTGTAATATCTACGTATATACAGAACGGGTAAGTGGGGATACTTGTATATAGCAAAGGAAAGAGAGAAAAAAAGACGAAGAAAACAGTAAGGCGAAAACATGAGTCATTGTGATCATCAATAGTGGGCATACAGTAAAGTTACATATTCATATCCATTTGCGAGGGAGGGGTAGAATTGAACAAACAAGGATAGAGGGGGAGGGGGTGGGGGTGGTTTCGTTTTCGTACGGGGGCGGAGAAAGGATTAGAAGGGTGGGATATACGGCGCGCGGGGGAACAAGAAAGGTGAAGCAAACGAGTAGAGTATCAAACAGAACAGATATACGTGATAAAATAAAGGTGAGGAAACACCCGACACAATACTAAGAAATCCCCAAGAGGCGAAAACGAAAGACACAAAAAAAAATTAAAACGCGCCCAGAACAAACGACACGCCAGCCCCATACATCGATCCAGGCATATTTTTTTGCAACTCGCCGCCGTCGTCGAACCCACGTTTGGGTGCGTGGGATCTATTGCCCGGACCAATTAAAGAAATCGAAATCACCGCCGCCCATACCCATACCCATCCCGCCCATCCCGACACCGACACCCGCGCCCGCGCCCATACCCATACCCCCCATACCCATCCCCATCCCCGCGCCCATACCCATGCCCACGCCCACGCCCATACCCTGCTCGACACCCACGCCCACACCCATACCCTGCTGCATCTGCGGCGCAGGCACAGGCGTCGCAGACATATGCCGCATCTGTAGCCCGTGTTCCAGCTGCGGCGACGGGGCAAACGGATAGCCCCCCTGCTGCGCGCCCTGTCCCTGTCCCTGTCCTGGTCCTTGTCCCTGGGCCCAGCTCAACGGCGACGGCGACGGCGCGCTCATCCCCATCCCCCCATTCCCGCTCGCGCCGCCCGCCCCGGAGCCACCATACACCCCACCCGCACCCCCAGGCGACGCCATCCCATACACACCCTGCTGCTGCTGCTGCTGGCCGCCCACCCCAGGCCCGGGCCCCGCACCCACCTGCGTCCCCTGCCACGCACCAACACCGCCCAACGACCCCTGCGGCTGCTGCTGCTGCTGCTGCTGCTGGTGCTGCGGGTTCCCATACACCGGGCTCCCCGCCGCCATCGCCCGCTGCTGCTGCATCTGCATCATCCTCACATACTCTTCCTGCTGCCTCGGCCCCGGCCCCGGGCCCCCGAGCCCCTGCGCGGCAAGCCCGAGCCCCGGGCCCGCCCGCGGCGCCAGAGGACTCCCCGCGCCCCCGCCCGCGCCATCAGACGGCGACCGCGTGCTCCGCGCGATACCCGGTATCGCGCCCGGGTTCGAGCGCAGCGCGGGGAACGTCGGGTCGCCCGCCATCGGCGAGCCGGGCGGGCCTATCCCACCAGGTTGCGGATGCTGCTGCGGATGTTGCGGGTGGTGCTGGTGTTGCTGCTGATGTTGCTGCTGCTGCTGCTGCTGATGCTGCTGCACCATCCGCTGCTGCTGTTCCTGCCGTATCCGGTTCTGCTCCTGCTGCATAAACTGCTGCTGCTGCTGCGGACTCATCATCATCCCCGCGCCGCCCCCGCCGGGGGCGGGGGCGGCGGGCATCTGACCACCGGGGCCTCCGCCTCCGGGGCCCTGCGGCCCCCCGCCCGCCGCGTTCCCGCCAAACCGCGTTTGCTGCATAAGCATAAGCTGCCGCTGCACGGAATTGAGGTTATTGAGGTTCATATTATTCGGCACACCGCGCATGTCCATGCCTCCGCCCATACCAACCATCCCACCACCACCACCACTGCCTCCCCCACCACCGCCGCCGCCGCCGCCGATCCCCCCTCCCATCCCATCCATCCCAAACATCCCCGCAGGCGACTGCGGCTGAACCGGCGACGCAGGATGCGCATGCGCGCCGCCCATCCCGCCCGGTGCCCCACCCGCACCACCGGAAAACGCGCCATTCGCCGACGCCATGATCCCGCCGTGCATGCCCTGCGGGCCTTGCGGGCCCAGCCCCTGCATGCCCGGGTGCATCTGCCCCAGCGGCATGGGGCTCTTCGCCATGTGCGCCATCGGCATCTGCCCGTGCGCGTGTTGGCCGAGCCCGTGCGCGTGCTGTCCGAGCCCCAGCCCGAGGTGTGGCCCGTGTCCGTGCTGGCCGGGTGCGAGCCCGTGCTGCCCGTGATGCCCGAGCCCGAGCCCCCCCTGCGCTTGCGCTTGCTGAGCCTGTTGCTGCTGCTGCTGCTGCTGTTGTTGTTGCTGCTGCTGCTGCTGTCGCTGCTGCAGCTGCGCCTAACGCAAATCCCATCATCAGTCAGCGAAAAAGAAAACAACCGAAAACGCCAACACCCCCGACCCACCTGAACAACCATCATCTTCTGCATCTTCTGCGCGATCCCCAACGACTCGAAATTCGGCACATTCTTCAGGACGTACTGCATAAACGGGTGGTTCGGCGTCTGCAGCACGCGCTGCAGCTGCTGCTGCGTCGTCGCGTCCGGCACCATCCCGCCCATCGCGCCGCCCATGCCCACGCCCATCGCACCAAACCCCATCCCGGCCTGGGCGCCCGCCATCGGCGCCGCAGGGGACATCTGCCGCGCCACCGCCTGCTGCTGCTGCTGCGCGCGCATCTGGATCTGCGCCTGCCGCGCGCGGTCGCGCTGCGCGTCCGCCGGGCCCGGGCCCGCGGTCGGGGGCAGGTTCGGCGGGCCCATCTGCGCCTGCGCCTCGATGTGCTGCGGGGAGATCGGGTGCGGGGTGTTGCGGTTCGAGTGCGGGTTCGCGTTTGCGTTTACGTTGGCGGCTGCGGCCGCGGTGGGGGGTGGGACGGGGGTCGGGTGCGACATCGCCACGGACATGGACACGGGTGTGCCGTTCCCGTTCCCGTTCCCGGTCCCGTTTGGGAGCGGGAACTGGGCGGGCGCGGCCATGGGAATCGTCTGCGGCGGGGGCATCGAGCCCGTTGGGGTCAGCGACGGCTTGGTGCCGTCGCCCGTGTTCCGCCGTTTGAGCGCGGTGTCGGCGGCAGAGAGCTCTTCGGAGGCGCCGCGTTTTAGGGTGCCGGGTGCGGGGACGGCGGGGTGCCGCCGTGCGATCTCTTTGGCGAAGATGGAGGGGAGCTCGGTGTAGAGCTGCTGGATGCGCGCCATGTTGCCAAAGTCGAGCGTGGGCGGGGCGTCCATCGTCGGGAGGGGCACGCTGTTGTGGTTCTGCGGGACGTTGGTGCGTGGGCTGCAGTGTGGGGAGGGAAACACTTACGCCGGCGCGGCTGTGGTCGGCTGCGGCTGCGAGCCATGTGAGGTTCGACTGCAGACGTACAGAGTATCTGCGGGGCGTTATGCACAGCGTACAATAGATAGAAACAACACAACTCACTGTGAAAACAGCGGTTCGCCGTACGAGATGCCCCTGCTCGGGAGCTCCATGCACACTCTACACAAAAAAAATTTCCATCAGCCGCCGTGGCAGGAGCACAGCGCAGCACGCACTTTAGCAGCTCCAGGTTGAGGTCGAGGATGGACACGACCTTGGGGTCGCTGGAGAGGCTCGGGACGGACCAGGGGGGGAGCGGGGACGCGATGGAGGGCGTCGATTCGAGCTTCGGGGGCTCCTGCCGGGGGTGCTCGTCCTGCCTGGGCTGCAGCAGGCGGGGCGGGGGCTCTGGGTCCTCATCGTGGTCGGGGGGCGGGGGCGAGAGGTCGCTGAGCGGGGTGGAGAGGCGCGAGGGGCCGCCGGCGCGCGCGGGGTCGTCGTCGTCGTCGTCCTTGCGCGGCGAGTCCGCGAGGGAGCCGGTCTCTGGGGCCGGGGAGAGGGACGAGCTCCTGTCGCGCGGGGGCGAGGGGCGCGCGGGGGCGGCGGGGCTGGGAGGGACGGACGTTGTGGCGCTGGCTGGAAAGGACGTTGTGGCGCTGGGCTGGTCGGTGAAGGACTCCAGGTGTTTTTCCCAGTCGGCGTGGATCATAATGCAGTCAGAGTCCGTCGACTCAGCTGCGGTCACACGCTCGGCGGAGTCTCAATCCTCGCCACTTGCGCGCTCTCGACGGCTCCATTCGTTATTCATATCTGCTTGTACGCTAGCAATGCTTCACTAATCCTGCTTTCTTCAAGAAAAACATACACGAGGCATGAGGCGAGCCTTGCGTCTGACCGCGGTGCTATGGTGATCATGTGATCAATGCCCTACAGTCGGCACCGACTCGCGCAGTCGCTCAACTTGTTTGAGACGGAGCGGATTCGCCCTGGGAGTGTCTGATCATTTATAATCGTTGACTTGGAGGAGGATATGGTCCGTCTCCACACGTGGAAAACAATTCCACCCTTTCGTAAGGAATTACAGAGCTAAATTCCAAAATTGAAGATGTTCCCTTCAGATGAAGTGATCTCAACCCTGACTAATGCCAACACTACTCGTAGTCGAGTCCAATTATAAGCGTGAGATAAGATTGATGTCGACCGCAGTCGATCACTGATTGCATTGTTCCCGACAAATGGTCTTTGCAAAGCTCCAGAACCACGAAAAGGAGGCTTTCTTCTCCCTTTTGGACGAGTACGTCGTGTGCAGCGATGAGCGCGACCTGACCCCATCCACTCCACAGGTACTTTGCGTCCCGGCCTGATGTCTTCAGCAAGCTCGCTGCAACAGGTTCTCCTGATGCACATAGCGCCGCCGCCTCTGCAGCCCACCGCGCGTTTGGCTCCCCCGCTGGCCTGAAACCCACACCCGGGGCAAGCCCCAACGTGCGCCCGCGCTCGCACATGCCCGCGCCGAACTGACTCTTCCCAGGATCCCGAGCCCGAAGCAGACCCAGAACCCAACACCATCGCGGGCCGCATCGCCGCGTTCTCCTCAACAAACACCCCCCCGCCGCACCGCACCGCGCACAAGCCCGCCGGCGCATCCGGGCTCGTGTCGAACCAGGTACGCTTCCCCGCCCCCGAGCACACCTAAACTAACCCCCGCCGCGCCAGCGCCTCGGCGACCTCGACACCTCGTCCAAAGGCGCCATGTTCGGCTCGCTATACCACGCGAACAGGAACAAGGCCCCGCCCCCCGCGGCCGCCGTGCCCCCCGCTTTCCCATCCAAGAAGAACACATTCGCACCCCCGCCCGCGCGCAAGCCCACCTCCGACGCCCCCGCGCTCCCTGCGCGGCACCCCGAGCCGGAGGAGCCCCACGGCGAATGGGCAATAGCGTTGTACGACTACACATCCCAGGTCACCTCCCCTCCACACACTCGCATTAACCCACCCCTCATCCTCCCATCCATGCAGGAACCCGGCGACCTGCAAATCAGGGAAAACGAACACGTGCTGGTCACAGAACGCACTTCCGATGACTGGTCGGTGCCTCCGCCTTTTCTGCATCGCTGATCGACTCATCCGATTGGACACGCAGGTGGACGGGGGAGTATAATGGCCACAAGGGGCTGTTCCCCGCTTCGTACGTCAAACTCGTGTAACAGTTGTTTGTTTTCGTGCTCGCGAAACATGGGT
>JAGGAU010008597.1:0-14929 GCA_017657275.1 Termitomyces sp. T108 | reverse complement strand
GGAGTCGACCAATCGATGCCCACGGTGAGGAGGAGTGTTGAGAACCGCGCACAATAGCACCGTGCACCGTGCGCACCGATGACAACGACACTGATCGATAACTACTAGGGTCGCACTCAGGGCCGCATGGAAATATATGGGAGTATATTATGTGGACGAGAGCGACAGTCACCCTCAGTCATTATACAGAGACTGAGGGTGAGCACACGGTTTACTTACCAGAATTATGAATAGACTAACTTACGCATACGATAGAGTAACCTCTGTGATTACTAGGTATGCGAATACAGTCATTATACAGAGACTGAGGAGTAACCTCTGTGATTACTAGTGAACTTCTAACAAAGAACAGCTTGCCAGTCTCATCTTACAGAATGCTCAAAGTGGCAAAAAAGCCCAAAGTATTCTTTTCCCCTATAACCATCAACATGACCCTGAAGAAAGAAAATGCTGATCTGGCAGCACATAGGCCTTGTAAAGAGAAAGAAGATACATCTGAACTCAGGAACTATGAGATGCCTGCAAGAGGTACATGAAATATTGACAATGGATAACATGCAAGAACTAGGAGCAGTCATGAGGGAAACAAATGTGAATTACAGAGCTCAAAGAAACTGTGTGTAAAAACCTATGAAGAAAAGGCTGTCAGAACTCCCAAAAATGTAGCAGGCTAGTGAGAACCCACCTAAGCAAACTCAGTTGATGGTGAGACCCAGACTCTACTAAGAAGTGCAAGACTAGAAACTCCAAGGTATAAACATGGCTGCAGGAAACATCATGACATGCAGCTTACTAAAAGATGGCTTTAGAGTATTTGAAACAGAATTGAACAAACAGATGAGGAGCCTAAATACACCCAAGAGCTTAAGGAGAACTCATTTCTAATTGAAATATATACCAATCACTTGTGTATAAAAGACAACAAGGGCAACATAGCCACCAAAGTGAAGGTATAGTTTAGAGACAATAATCCCTGAAACAAGGCCATTAGAGTATCACCCACAATATCCCAAACAAATAACAGTGGAGAGGCCTAGCTATACTGGTGGCAGCCTAATCTGTTTTAGACAGCCAGTCAATACTAGTAAGGAGAAATTCATAGATCACTATTGTCTCTCCTAGTGGAAAAGAGAGAGATAGATAGGAACAGCTAAAAAACAGATCTTCCAACCCATAGTTGCCCTCCTCCAGGAAAAAAAGGGCTTCACCATACTAAATAAATAAAAGGCCATGTGGGTGTGACAGGCAACAAGAGTGTCCAGAAGACAACTCTAGACTACATAGGCCTCCAAATACAAGATGATTTTGAACTACAAGGAGCCAAACTGGCAGGCATCACACTAGCCTTAGTGTACAAGAGAATACTAGAAAACTTAAAAGCTTCACAATATAAAGGTATAACTGCCCACATCAACATGACCAGGTGTGTGAAGACAGACAGAACAGGTGAAATGCCTTGAAATAGCCTAATTTGGAAATCCTTAAAGAGTAAAACTCTGACAAGAGAGATCAAAAACTTCCTCTAATAATATGCATAATATATATAAGGTGGGCAAATAATGAAAGGATATACCACACATTAAAGACAGAGTGACTTGCCTGAAGTGCAGAATTGAAGTAACAATGGACTATATGCTTATTGAATGCAAGAACTCAGAGCAAAAGAAGTAATAGGGATTTTGCAAAAAAAAAGTCCTAGAATAAAGAAGCCTAGCCTTTACAAAGCTATCACTGTAAGAGGATGCTCTGTTATGGAAAGCCAGGCAAACACATTGACCACTCAAGCCCACCACCAAAGAGAGTGAGCATCAAACAAGCACAGCAACAAGCAGCTGGCAAGCAAGGAGGCAAGCCACCAAGCACTTCTTGGCACTCTCTAGCAATTCCTGGCACTTTCAATGTTTCCTAGCACCTCCAAACATTTCTTAGTGCTTCCTGCACTCTTTAGCAATCCCTGGCACTCAACGTTTCCTAGCACCTCCCAACATTTCTTAGCAATTCTTGGTACTCCCTAGCAATTTCTGATGCTTCCTAGCAATTTTTGGTGCTCCTAAGCAATTAATTATTGGCACTTTCTAGCAATTTCTGTCACTTTCTAGCACTTACTAATGCTTCTTAGCGCTTATCAACTGTCTTTAAAGACATTTGACTTCAAGTCCAACAGGGAGACTTTGCTAATCAAAGAATGGAGTACTATCTAACAGATGGATTGACAAGTGACAGATAGTTTATTCTTTCACACTTAGCTACTGATCCTGCTGCTTCACTGACTTACCATGTGCATTAATACTTTTTAGGATATATTTTACATTTACATTGTCAACACACCTTAGCAACATTGACATATGATTTCTTATCTTTCACTATAAAAACTGTACATAGCTACTACTTACAAGCAGACAATTACCAGATTGCACAACTCATCTTTGATTGCCCAATAACATGCTCTCACAAGCACTCTTAGTGACCAGAGTTCCTTTCTTATCTTTCTCTTTTACAGCACACTAGGCACCAATTACAGGTGCATCTTTATGCTAGTCCACTTATGGGACTAATCCAGACTCTCTATGCAAACTTAACCTAGGCACTTATGCCTAGTTACTAGTGCTTAGCTGTGCTAAGTATCATTCCTCTTAAAAACTTCAATTGCTTTCACTTCACTTACATGTGTTTCTGGGACACTGCCAGAACTCTACCTCATTGCTTAGTACACCCAATACATTAGCACATTATTGTGCTAGGCTACAGTTAACTCTGACAGTGCCTAGCACTTTTTGTACATCATCAGCATACAAGCCTGCCAACAAGTAGAGTGAGTCCAAAAACCAGCTGACCTATCAAGTAAGAATACCAAGACAGGAAAAAAGTAGAGATAAGGCCAAGCAGTGAGATGATGACCAGATAAAAGTGCCAACGTCAACATAGAATAAGCAGGGCTAAAGTAGACAGTGAAGGACTGGTTTTTTTACAGTTCTTAGACAACATTCAGCTGTATAATGTCACAAAACAGCCCTAAGAACAACAAGAGTAAGTGCAGACTCATGACTATTATCCTATTGAAAATAGCACACATTATCTAGAAGGCATGCTGCAAGTAAAAGATTGCAAGAAAAGCTGATCCAGCAAGGACTCTTCGAAAAAAAAAATGCTAGTAAAAATCAAGATTACCATTATAAGACAAGTAAAACTGGACTGTCTAGCAACAGATACTGAGAGGTTTGGTAAAAAAGCAGTGAAGCCTGGGCTAGTCAAAAGCACATGGAGAACCCTCATGCCAAAAGACCCCTAAGTCATGGAGGAAGATGATAATGGTTTTAGTGGGTATTGGCTAATGTTGAGCCTTACACAATGTGTGTAAAGACATTTTTGCCAAGGTGGCCCCTGTAGCTAAAGTGTCTATGTATAAATATATTTTTAGTTTGTCTATCACACATGTCCTGATTAGTATTCCTATACTTTTAACTTTTATTTACTCAATTAGGGATATTTTTTTTTCAATATAAGCCATATGCATTTTGTAACTAATGAAGTGTTTATGAAGCATACAATATCAACAATAAAATCAACTTATTTGTTGTGTTTGTAAACTAGAACATATGTTGTTCTATGTTCTGGGCTAACCTGAGATTGATTTTGTTGTTTTTTAAACCAAATCTATAAAATAATATCAACAATTAAATATTTTACATAAGCCTACTTTTTCATTGTTTTCAATCCAAGTTAGTGCTAGTTCTGGATCATGTCTCCACTAGGTACCCCAAAATTACTTGGATATTACATAAGAACATTTCTCTATCAGGTGATCTTGAAGAAAAGGAAATTTCTCCAAAAAGGACACCTTGTTGCCTAATGGAGAAGTTACCACGTGCACGGGAGAAATTACCTCTGGGATCATGATTGAGTTGATCCGAAATCATTCGCGTCTTTGAGGGACTCCTTGCATTGTCCACCTTGCGGTAATTAAACAAGGGGCCATGGTCTCCTGACGCTGATTTCCGTCGTCCTTCGTCGATTGTGATCAACAAAGAAAAGTTCCCACAAGCAGAACGCACTCAGAAGTCATGCGTACACGATTCCTCTTCCAACTTGATGCTCTCGCGTTTTCGATGATCAAAGTCTCATTCAAGAAATAATTTTCGGCTGCTATTATGCGGCTGTACGAGGGATGCACGAGGGCATTCGCTAAGATATCGCGAATTATTTGCCAAGCGTGTACACGCATTTACATTCCTATCATCACGCCCCAGCTCACCTAACCTGGGCAAGGGCGTGGGCAGTGTGAAAGCGTATGCATACGTATCACTGTGAAATCGGTATTACATTCCAAATCTTCTTATTTTCGCCTTTATTTGCCGAATGACTAGAGTTTCTTTCACCTCGCATTGGACCTTCAAATATGTTATATATTTGGAGTGACAGCTTAACATAATGGTTTTTTTCCGACTCAGGCTCGCCCTTCTTGGAAGCGTTCGCAAGATGAGTGACTATATGCTACCATCCTGACTTTTGATATTCAATCTTGGCCCCTCGTCAAGTAAACGCCTCCCGTACTGAAAACCCAAGGACAAACCGAAAAAAGGATGGGTTTCTGTCGCGTTTATCCATCAACTCATCAGCTCCTGCGAACAGAAGGTCTAGTACAAAAAGGAGACAGGACAGAACCTAGATTGTCGAGTTTCTTCTTGTATTTCATCTATCGTTGTGTTGCACAATATTATAATGTGAGTAGTATAGTGCGTCGTTTTCAACATGCTCACGTCCTGACATGAACCACGTTTTTGAATATTCGAGTCAAGATGACAGCTCGACCGGCATACCACATAAAGCTTTTCAATAAGGGCAAGACAATGAAGGCATCCACCCAAGTTAGTTGAACGCCACGGACAGATTGAACAAAAGGCTTCTGGCTATCCCCCATCGTTATCTCGTGATAATCTCCTATAAAGAGCTCGAAAATGTCTCCTTGGTCTTTGCCATTGTTTTGGATCAAACGTGTTTTTCCCCACTCACATGGTTTGGATTTCCGGTACCAATGATCTCGAAGCAGGCTTTACGAAACTGCATGGATCTGACGCACAACAGTTTAAGCAAACTTTTCCTCTAGTTTCTAATGTCTTCTACGAAGCTTAGCTTGTTATGATGGTATCTGTCATACATGGGAAACTCTTCTCTGACACTGTCCACTGGCAACTGCGTCAAATTGTGGATCCTTTGTGTGTCCTGTGCCTGACATAAAAACAGGCCTTTGTTCTCCGGCCTCCAAGTCGGTCCTTGATAATCTGATTTCTGATTTTAAATAGCCTTAGTCTGAAGAACTGTTTCCATTGTGGGACGTTTTCGTCGATATCTTTGTTCTCCGGACTTGAAGCGGACGATTGGGCAATAAGCGATTCGTTGTTCGTTGTCCCATTTTGTGCTCCACAAGTACCAATTGCCGCAGACATGGGAACAGATTGCAACTCGGCGTCGGTCAACGACCAATCGTTGACAGGTTGAAATTGTTCTTGAAGAAGATTGCTGATGGATTGGTATCGATTATTCCCTTTTCTGGCAACTATTGACGACAGTGATTACAGTTATTTACATTCCCCTTTCCATATCAGGAAATTTTACCTTTCCGATTGGATTGACGACTCTGTTTTCGGATTTGCCATATAAAACGTACGGCTGCCCCCTCGACCGAAGCTCATCAGCTCCCTCGATACTTTGCCACATACGCCACAATGGTCCTCCAGCCCAACTTTGCGAAGCGCAACGTTAGCAATGTGGAGAACACTCCTCCGTCTATTCTCCCCAAGTCTCTTACATCGCGCTTCTTCCCGCACCGTCGTCGCGTTCACGGTAATGGACAAGTAAACTCCAACAAGTACGCAGCTGAGCAGGCAGCGCGTCGTTCCCGCAAGCAACCGCCCAAACAACTCAAGTTCAATATAACGGCAATACCTACCCCTGACGTTGTCATGTCCGATGCCACACCCCTTCCTCCTTCCTCTTCCACCACGGTGCCTGTAGCCTTACCCAAGGAACTTGGTCGTCCCATGTATCAAGAGGTCACGCGGGAAGCACTTATTGCGTGTTCGTCTTCTTTTACCCAGGTCCCTGCAGCGTACCTTCGCGACTCATTCGAGTTAATTGGCCCTCAGTACGCATTCTTCGAAAATAAAATATTGATCTTAGTCTGATTTGCATCTTAGTGCTCTCAAATCCCTTGCCAGCGTGAGGCCTGAACCATTCTCGCCCAATAAACTTCCTTCCGAGGTTGAAGTCAAGCTTGAATGCGATGATCCTTTGAATCCCACCCACATGCTCGCCATCTACGGTCCTCCACCAGCCTCTACCTCATCAATATCTATGTCAAAACGCCAGGTCACCCTTTATCCTGTTCATGCTCACTTTCTTGCAATGCATTGCTCGCGTCTCCCCCCATTTCTACCTTTTGAAGATACTGTTGCCAAGCCTAAAACACTTTTCAAGATTCCCGTCCGGACTCTGTGCCTTCCTAGCCCTTCTACATATGCCCGCCTCTCAACCTACATCTATACTAAAAACACTGATGCACTCCTGTCCAGCCTAATGCCTTCTCCGCCACCTGCTGGTATCGTTACCTCTGCCTTTTCCATCGAAGGGCCTCCCGTGGTGCCATTATCATCTGACGAGCATCGCAAGCTGGTGATGGCTTATGTGTACCAGATCGCCAGCAAATTCACTACCCAAACCATTCTCAAGCACTCGACAGTGGTGCATGGGCTCTGGCAGAATACATGTGCTCTGGGAATTTTTGATGATGGCCTTTGGGAAGTCATTGACGTCGCCTGGCAGATTCTGCTGGCAGCTATTGCTGTTGGGACGGGCGCTAGTATCGACCTTGTTTTCGGCGAAGAGAAGTCGACGTGATCCTTTTCTTAGGCAACTATATGGCCTTTTGTTTGTTTTTCCGTGTATTTCTTGTTATTCTGGCATTTGGCATTCGATCTGCATCAACATCACACACAGCATTGTCTTGATATCATTATTCAGTATCATTATAAGTAGGACCTTTTATAATATGTATCGATTATGCAAATATGTATTAATTCGAAAACAACCGTCATGATATACCAGAGATATGGATCTTTGATCGAGAACGGAGCGTGTGATGGTATATGCCTTTTATCTCCTATTGATCCGAGGCTCTTGTTTGACAAGTTGCAATAAAAAATACTTCTACCTAACATGCATCACCATTCTCAGCAACTCGGTTGGCTTGTTCTAAGTACAACGTGAGAGCAGACGTTGGATTGACTGCATTTACCTACTTCTCTCCCTTTTCCGGTCTTCTTCGGGTCTCTTCCTACTTTATCCTGACCCCATCCTTGTTCCACGTAGACATCAGACCTAGGCTTGTGCTTTTTTGGGGCAAGGAGAACTCTCATCCAAGGATAACTACGTCTACTGACAGTTGGATGATGGATCTCCATTAAACCATTGACATCCGATTCCTGAAGCACGATTTGATAGATAAGTATCAGCAACTCGGTGAAAAAGAAGAACCAAGGTCTTCGTCTTCGGATGGCAGGATACACCCCCACCAAGTGCTTTAAATCATCCCGCTGAGGTCGATCCTAGTGCATCGGTTTAACCTGAGTCAAATGTTGAGCGCTCCGTTAGGAACGATGTTAGAAAACACGAGGCCATTGCGATCTGCCAGATCGGTCGGTCTTGACGCGGACGGGCTGGTTCAAAACGCTCGACTCGCTTGCTTGATGGCTTTCGGGGGTTGACGTGAAACACAAGAAATGACACTCAGCTCCGGCCGCCAGTACCTTTACCTTTCAGTGCCAGCTGGCATCAACGAAGTTCCTGGACAGTTTCGAAACACTGATGGTCTCTGCACATCCTCAGGTGCATTTGATATCCGATTCTTCCGTTCTCGTGGGCCAAGATCACAGCTTTGAAACGGAGGTGCCTCTATCAATACTTGACTTATCACACTAGTCATACTCTTGCCAGCACAGATCAGCATTTAACTTCAACAACATCAGATTGAGAACCCGTCTACAGTTCCATCAAGACTTCGATATCTCCCAATGACTGAGTACTTGCCGTTAGTAGAGCAGTTCCTTCCCATCAACCCGTCCACGCATGTCTAGAAGCCATGATTATATTAAGAAAATCCAGAAGCATTTCGCCCATCAGTGATGCATGCGCTGGCTAAGCTTTATGGACTTACCTGCGATCGACCGACCACTTCCGGGACGTGGATCACCTGGATCACCAACTCGATTTACACAATAGTCATCCAGATGCTACACTGTACTTCTCACTCCGCCGACATAGTCCCGGAACAAAGTCGCAGTGGCTTGCAAAAGGGTTCCAACAACGGACGTGGATCTGCTGTGCCACCCAATTTGAATGGGTAAGAAGAATTGTATCCTAACTATTATGTGATAAAACGGAGCATTCTGAACTTGTTCCCCCATTCATTACCATTGGTCTTCAATTACCTAATAGGAAAGAATGTTCGAGAAAATATATTGCTTAATGAGCTGAGGGATGGAGCTTCTCTCCTCATTTTGAATATCTACAGTAGGATGAATCCGCTATTCCTACATATTATCATGCAAAAAGATGGGGCAAATCTCACGCCACGCGGCGTTGGAGATGTTGAGCGATTCGAGAGCAGGACGCCATGTGAATACCCAAGAGATGAACTCATCCTAGCAAATTTGCCAGACCCTAAGGTCTCAATTTAGCGGTTCCATGACTGGATTTTATGAAATTCCCTTATGTTTGAAACTTGGTCAGGAATTTTCTGTTTGATGTAGTAATAGGGCAGTGAGGGTCTATGTATTAATTTTAATGTAGATGTGGATACGGGCGGTGATACGGGAATTACAGAGGTGGTTGATTATCACGTAAGTAGGGGTAACAACACAGCGATGGGAGAAGAAAGCAAAACGGAGAAAGACAAAGTGGCAGCCAATATACAGAAAGGTCAAAAGAAGATTATCAAAGAAGATTATAAGAATGGAGGCTCGGAGTATAAAAACGATTCGTGAATGAGGCAGAACTTTCCAAATGTACATTTGATTCATGTACCGGGTCGAATATCCAGTTTTTCGAACCAAGTCAAGGCACACTGAAAGAGATATGTCTCCATGCGAAGGGAATTTATCTGTCACCCTGTGATCGTCCTCTTATTCTCCTCGCCTCTTTAGTCACACTCCATACCGTCCCCACCAACTCCACAAACTTGCTGTCACTGACCCCAAGTGCCAACACATTTCTCCACATGCCTTCGTTGCGTTCTACTAGGGCTTCAAGCCCTGCGACTCGTGCAAGAACAGCAGCCATAGCGGCAGAGTTAGGAAACTCTTCAACGACAGAGGGTGGGAGGAGACGGTACGCGAGCTCAGTGTGTGGCGAGGACTCAAGACCAAGTGCAAAAAGGAAAAGTAGGGGAAGTGTAGGCGGATGGGGGACAGAAAAGGCAATGACAGGGACTTTCAGAGTGTATGTACTGGGGTTCATAACGGGAAGAGGAGAATTCTCGACAGCAGGAAAATCAGCTCGCAAACTAGCAGCATATAAGCCTGAATGAATTGGAAGCAGAAGTGGAACTGCGGATGAAAAGTGAGACTCGACAAAAAGGACATGTGTGGGGAGTGGAGTGCCAGGTATTGTGTGAGGGGCGCGCAAGACTGAGAGGTCAATTGTAGCGGGAATTTCTGTGGGAAGAAGTGAAGGTTTTAAAACGTTGAAATGGCGGAATAAAACTCTAGAGATTGTTACGGTGAGCAAAGTCTGATGAAGGGGTCAAAAAACGTACTCCTGTGGATCTGCAGAGGCATTTAAAAGTGAAGGTCGTTGCATCGTGGTAACAAATGGCAAGTGGGTTGATTGAAATGTCAGTTTTATATGGATATTTCAGGATCTACCGAGTGGGCGGAGAGTGAAAGACGCGTCACGAGAGGTGTCGAAAGAGGCGAGAAGGACGAGATGAGGAAAGGACCAGAAGGGAAGGAAACGTGTATAGAGTACGTACTATATCATATGTATCAGGACCGTGACTTCCACCGAGAATCGGCCACAGAAAAAACACTCCGATGACAGGAAGCTGCACAGGGTTCAAGGCGCGTCCGCAGTGGGCCGGTCGCGATTCGCTTGTGCTCAGCGGACGTTGAGGATCAAGTCCTAGCTGAACGCTAGCGCGGACTGAAGGTGGACCGAGGAAATAAGTACTTTAAATACTTTTTTCCTTCATTCCAAATTTCATTTGACATATATTGCATCAATCGGAATAAAACCACGAGGTATGGCGTAGTTCCGTAGTCTCCGTAGGAAGCTTGCCGGACAACCGGGAAACATGAACGTGAATAATCGAGAGTGGATAGAGTACTGGAAATCCCCAAAAGACAGCAACGACAGCTCAGTTGGATGAGAACGATCATGATCATCAAGAGCGAGATAGATGAATGATCTTGGATTAAAAAAAAAAGGTGAACGAACCGGTTCAAGCCAGGTCAAGGGTTCGATATTGATATTTATTTACGCTCCGCGGTGCATTGCTCCGGATCTATCACCTCGAAACTTTTCTGCGTTGTTGGTGCAGAGCGGAGGCTGTTACATGTGGTTGGCAAAACTAGTTGTTGACACGGCAAAAATTGCACGGAAAAGCCTTTGAACTTGGTTGGGATTCTAATTGCTGACCACAGCTGTATTTTGCGAGAAACTCAAGATGAGTTTGGATTCCCAAATTTTACGAGTATTGATTGTCTCGGGGCTCAACTCAAAGAATATTAGCTCGGTAATCAAATTGATATATCTAGTATCTGTTGTATGTATCACTGACTGGCCACTAACGTTTGGACATGCCAAAGGAAGACTGGAAAACGTCAGAGCTCCTTAATCCATGGACAAAGGCCATCCTTCTCATTGAAGAGATAAACTTAATACGCTTACAAGAACAACTCAGGACGTAGAGCCTTCAAGTCCGCACACCGTATCTCGCCGTCCATTATACATTCTGCAACTGCTCGTGCAGTCCCCGGCGCATTGCATATTCCCTTTAACCGGTGAAGGTAAGCTAACTGTCTCTGAACAAATGAGATACCGATACTCACCCAGCATGTGTGTCCTACCGCCACTACCAATCCCCGCGCCACAGTGTCCGCTGCACCGATGATGGGCCCTTGGCGCCGTCCTGATACAGTTGGAAGGAAACATGCCTGTCGGCGATCTACACGGCCTGCTCTCAAGACCTTTGAAACACTAAGAACTTCCTCCCACAAATCATCACAGGCACGAGGCTCAATAACAACGTCATCTACAGAGTCCGGAAGCGGCGCATCGTCACCTGGCCCACACGCGTAGACTTCTCCATCTGTTCCCGGGCGAGCATAAATCTCGGGACTCGAATGTACCAATCCACGGGTGGTGGTGTGAAGAGTGATTTCAGTGAAAAGTACATAAGGTGCGATGGGAAGCAAGTGGGAAGGAGGGTGGATAGTAATACTGTGTGCACGCGTACTTGTCAGAGGGAGAGCAGGGACGAGACCGGTAGCCCATGCTCCTGCTGCGATGACGACATGAGTCGCGTCCAAGTGAATCTCCTCTGTCCTTATTGTAGATTGACCTTCCATAACATCTTCGAAAGACGTTTGACGGTGCGTAACAGTACAGTCTACCCCGGTGACGTGACCATCCAATGAGGTAGTGATGGTAGTGGCTCGGGTGCTGGGAAGGAATAATGCACCGCATCCTTGAGCAAGCGCTAGCATACTTTGGGTGAAGAGGTACGGATGGACTTGTGCAGTGTCTCCGGCAGGCGCCATAGAGGAATAGGAGTCTGTCAGTTCCGAATGCATCCAGTTGAGATCAGACGGTAAGCCTGTGTTCTTCTGCTTTCGGCTTCTCCTTGCGTTTGGCTTTCCGTCCCCGAGCCCAAGCGTCTTTTCTAAACTTTTCTGCCGACCAGTCAAAGAACTTTGATCTAGGTCGTCACCATCGTTCTCTGGAACTGATTGTTCTAATATCTCCTCGCCCTGCCCCTCCCAACTACCGCAATTCACATATCGCCAACCCCACCTATCGGCCCCACCATGAACTTCTGCCAACCGTACATGCTCATCAAACGACACAGATACCAGAGGTTGTGGATACGCCCACCGTGCTACGAGACCTCCCGCTTTTCCAGACGCCCCTTGAGCTGCTCCATGTGCTGAAGTCTCGACAAGGATGACCTTGGTATCCGAGGAATAAGAAGGATGGTGGGTAATATAGTAGGCCGTCGTGCACCCTATAATGCCACCTCCGATGATTACGATGGAACGTGGTGTCTCAGGCATTAATCCGTACGACGAGCGAGCCGGTGAAAGTGAAGAAATGACGAAAGATGTAGTCAGGGGTCCTCGGAGAACAATGTTCGGCCCGGAGACTCCGGGTAACGGCAACACTTTGCGTTCACTAAGCGGTCCGTAGATTCCCATCAGCTGATGTTATAGAACGATAGTAATTGATTGATGATATACAAGCCGGTTACGCTGAAGCGTACGTTTTATAATAGCATTCATTTCATTTCCTGCCTGATAGTCTGTCCGAAATTCTCCAATAAGCTCTCTTAAAATTCCTCTTTATCTTCTGTACATATAAACTTAGGTAAAACTGGTTTCAGACGCGGTGACTCCCGTTCTTACCTTGAAGAACCGTGTGAGATACCCCCGGTGAGCCTCTCTCCTTTTGAAAATAGGATTAAGGTAGGTACTGTCACGTCCATATTGACGATGTATCATCAAGTGTTCTTGAAGTACATCCTCCTCGCTATTCATTGGCTGAAGATATTCGTGAGTTCAATGTGTGATACACTCTGAATTGCGCACCGGAAGCTCCGAGGTGTAAGGGTCGTCGTCGTTCCGCGTGTAATATGTAGAGTGGTTGAACGGGTACTCGACTGTGCGTGCGCGGAAGGTGGCCATTGAAAAATGGGAATGGTCTGAAACGTAGAAAGTAAATAATAACCTACTCGGAGGTGCTGTCAGAGGAGATGCGAATAGCAATGATCATGATTTACAGATTCTCAGTGAACTTTGACTCTGAAAATCTATCTGGACAAAAGGACCTGTAATGGCGTGGGAGTCAGGAGGTAGGGAAGTGTCGTTCGTAATAGGATACACTCCGTTCTCGCAGTGTGCAGTGTTTAACACACAACATCACGCGAGGAAGTAGCTTTCGTTAGGACAGAGGTGGCAGCCGCACTGTTGCTAGGGTGCATGTATCTCTATATTTGTGATGAGAAGTCAGTTCTAAATCCGTTTGGGGAGATCGGAAGAGTGCGACTTGAGGATCCCAAAAGGAGCTGAGACTTGAGCACAAGAACGTGATTCAGCGCTCGAAGGCATTATTCCAAGAGAAGAAAAGGATACTCATTGTAGAAGTGACTTTGTACTACAGCTTCTACACGTCTTAGAACGGCCCAGGAGGACCGGAATGGGTCACACCATCGGAACTGGCGTTCATGAGGAATGGACCAGAAAAAAAATGTTACCGAAGATCTTCAGTATGTGACACTGATGTGATGTTGGCATCATAGTGGAAATGACAAGGCATTCTTGAAATTTCTCCTTCGCGCGTTGCGGTATAATCAGTCTGAAAGCGCAAACACTCCGGGCCGAGCTACAGGTGTCAAGACGAAACATGAGTAGTGATTACCTAAGAGTCTCATTCCGCATGGGGAGACACGTTCACAAAAGTACAATTTCGCTGCAGACTTCTGGACTAGGATCGAATGGATTGATGTCGGTGACCGTTATTAACGAGATGTTTTGTCAAAGTATTTATCTGTTCATCGAAGGCATCAACAATGATATTAAGTATGTACAATAAGTAGCGGACGTACCAGCTTGTTTGCAAGTGTGACCAAATGCTTCCATCTCGCACTTCACGACGGGAATTTTGATCTTCATGCCCTTGTATCGTTCCCTTGATACCTTTTTCAGCGGCTAGTAAGTGGCTGATGACGGTGCTTGAGCTGAGCCAACAGCTTGGCGCCGGGCGGGAATTAGGTGGTAGCGCGGTCATACACCAGGACTTGCTCAAAATGATGACTTGGGAGCTTGAAAGGCAGAGAAGTTGGGGAATACGATTCCTGCAACTCGGTCGAAATGAAGATGAAGTGAAACCGATAAAACGGTCAAGAGTCAAGACAAGCCTTAGTACTTATACCGTTAGACCCAGAAGACTTTCTGGCTTGGCAAAGATCGACTAATTCCCAGCGCGGTCCGCCCGGAGTTTCGTTTACTCTCAATTATCACTCCTTCCCATTCCTGCTTAACCATCTCTGTACGAATTGAGATGAAATAAGCGTTGGATTGCGCTAAGTATTTAGCATTGGATGGTTGATGCAGTGAAAGCGGGAAAATATCTATAACCGTAACCAGGTGCAGTCAGCATTCAAGTTTTCCTGTCGTCGGAACCGTTCTTACACACCGGTCTTCCAGCCACAAACGACGGCCCAAACCCATGCCCTGACCTTGGAACACGGTTGTGTCTTCATGCTCGATCTCTCGTAATTCGAGGACGGACAGCGTTTGTACTTTTTTCTCAGGGTCTTAATTTGAATCTTCTCTGGTTACCCTTCACACCCTTCTGCGAACAAATCCTCATTTTGTCTACTATTGAAGCCGCACGTAAGTCCTTGTTAGTGCTAGGTAACTACCGTTATCAATCAGATGCCATACTTCTACTAGTTTAATGATTTCCCTACCTATGTATTGTTGTACTTCTGCACATCTTAGTCAGTGCAATATTTTTAGCTTGTCGTCGTCGTTGTCGTTCCATTTAGTTACACGAGCTACGCGACCCGTGCCTTCGGCACGGGCCTTGCGTAGCTCGTTGGGGGCTTCGCCCCCAAACCCCCCCCAACTCAAGGCTTGGTCCAGCCTCAACCTCACTT
>JAGGAU010008596.1:0-14938 GCA_017657275.1 Termitomyces sp. T108 | reverse complement strand
CAAAAAAAAATACCACAAAAACCAAAAACAAAAAAAAAACAAAAAAATCGAAAACACAGAGGAGAAAAAAAAAAAAAAACAAACCAGAAACTCCAAAAAAAAAAAAAAAAAAAAAAAAAAAAAAAAAAAAGGTTTTGACTGGCCATAGTCAGGGGAACAGTGTCATGTGAGATCATTGATATCACCGGAAAAAGTGATGAAAGGGGGCCGAAATGCCTTTATCATCATATGTAGTAAATCCGCGTGACTTTTATTGCTTCCACTCATTAGCATGCCTCAGTCTACCAACAGAATCCTCGTTACCCCCTCCCTCGACACAGTTATCGCTCCGATTCACCAATATAACGCTGAACAACTCGAAAAGATCAAGGCCCTACGTGAGGTTAGTTCACAAAGCGTCTACCTCATATCCTCTATAATCCAAACATTACGAACCAGTACGCAGAGACCCTCCTGCTTCCTCCGACAGACCCATACTACCCATGGGAACTCCGATGGATCAATAAGGCAGATACTATGACGCGCTACAGCCGTGCCTCGAAATGGGACTTTGCTGACGCGCAAAAGCGCATCAAAGCAACTATAGAATGGCGGAGAGAGTTTAAGCCGGACCTTATACCGCCAGACGAAGTTCGTATCGAGAGCGAGACGGGAAAAATGTACGTCGATTGTTCGTCCAGTCTCATGTCAAAGTCCGCGGCTGACGGCGGCCTACCTGACGCGTCGTATACAGCATCATCAATGGGTTTGATAGAGATGGACGACCCATTATATACATGCGACCGGGTCGGGAGAATACAGAGACGTCGCCGCGACAGTTGCGCCATCTTGTCTGGTGTCTGTATGTTTGTTAAGTTTGTCAATGCGGCTTTGTTTCTGGCTAACGCGTTTACGGCGAACAGTGAGCGTGCAAAGGATCTTATGCCCCCAGGCCAGGAGTCACTAGTTATCATCGTAGATTACAAGTCAACGACACTCCGTACGAACCCTTCGATATCCGTCGCACGCAAGGTTCTCCATATTCTGCAACAGCATTACGTAGAAACACTTGGTCGCGCGCTCGTCGTTAATCTTCCTATGCTCCTGAGCTTCTTCTACAAAGGTATCTCACCTTTCCTGGACCCTGTCACGAGGGACAAAGTCGGTATTTCTTCTTTTTCTGTTGATACGCCACTAAATAAGAACCTTGCAGATGCGATTTAATCCAGACTTGCACGAACTTATATCGCCAGAGCAACTTGATGCAGACTTTGGTGGCGAATATCATTATGAGTTTGAGCCTGATAGCTACTGGGATCAGGTCATCGCGTGAGTACCTTATATGATTGAATGATGTCATTTATTCCATTAACCTTGTTCATACAGTGCATGCGGAATCGCACCAGATGGAACACGTGTCAAGAAAAAAGAAGGCGAGGTCGAAGATCACTCGTCACAATCAAATGCAAGGGAGAAAGAGGAGGAAAGTCCTTCGTACGTCATGTGTCTCTTGTCATCCGATTCAAAGAACCACAACACTTTGTCCAGATCCATAAGACCATCCACATCCTCATCTGAAACCGCACTCGAAGAGAAACACGGGGATACAACGATAATAAAGGACGTATCCTCACTCCATCCCGAGCAACCGTCCGTCGTCTCTGTCTCATGATACAGCCATCTGTTTTCCGTCTCGCTTTCCAGTCAAGCTCTCGATTTCTTATATCCAAGAATGCATACACCTTCCGTGGTTATCTTCGCCTAATGTCTTGTCGATAGAAAGCAGTCTGTTCACTGTACTCCTTGTTTTTCTTGTTCCATTACAACAGACGGTCTTTTTATAGAATATATACTGGTAGACGTTAGATTGTGTGTCGCGGCAGCGCGACCCTGATGCTTCCCTGAGACAATGGAACTGTCAGCATCACGTAACGCGGCACACATTGGTAGATATTGGCTTCTTCACTGAGTATTCCAATACTTACCAGGGAGAGGTGTGATTGATGAACGCACTAACCACTAATCAATCAGAAGCTCGGATTCACACACGGTCTCTGCATGGATTATAGTATCTGGGAGGAGATTCTTCAAGCAAGCGTAGAGTGATCGGGCCTGGATGACCAGAATATGGAACGAACAGGTACGATGAGAAAGTGCCAGTGCAACTAAGTGATCTACTACCGGCAATGTCTACCAACTTCTACATATCACCCAGCACAAGTAAAGCCCTCAATTCCAGACGGGACTCGAAGCTCGTCCCAAAGTTCCACTACATATACTGAGGCAGCCGGCAAAGATGCACAAAAGATGTTTACGTTAAGATATCAATGAAGGTATCAATGTGTGAGTATGCAAAGTACAATGACGGGAGACGCAAAAAAAAATTAGATGTACCTATGTCCAAAGAGGTAGTGGGGGCTATCATATTGTTTCTTTTTGTATCACGAACAAGGGCGAAGGGGTGGGGGAAGGGGATGAAGGAGGGGGATGCATGCATGTATAACTGCCAAAAAAAGAAGGGTAAAGATTTGATCTGCAATGAAGTTCCTTAGTTCCCAAGTTCGGTAATGGTAGATGGACTGGCTGGCAGACAACGTCAACGTATCTCTGCAAAATAGAAGAAAAGAAAAAGAAAAAGAAGGAAGGAGGAGAGGAAGGAGGGGAAAGGGAATTGTCATAGGGAGGATAATTAACGAGTGAAAAGAACCAATCAAATCCCCGTCCGATCCAGAAAGAGCAGAAGAAAGTCCTCAACAAGTTCAAAAACCACCAGATCTCCAACTCGACGGTGGCGGTGCTCGCCGAGCGCCTTTACTCGGTGTCGCAGGCTGACTGGCCGTACGTGCTCTGGGCACAGCCAAACCTCCCTTTCCCGACGCCGCACCCGCACTGTGTTGCGAGGGCACCGGCGGCACGGGGGGGAAATACCCCGAATCCCTGCGTCCCCCACTCATAACCCTACTACTCCGATTCGACGATGCTCCAAAGTCCCCATAACTACTCCTCGACGAACTCCACCCCCCACCGCCGCCCGCGCCGCCTCCATACTCGCTCCGGGACCCACTGATCCCCGCACCGGCGTACATCGACCGCGCAGACGCAGACGCAGACCCCGGGAAGATCGCCGAGCCCGTCGACCACCCGCTGCCCATGCCCATGCCCGCGCCCACACCCCCCGGGGCGCCCATCATATTCATCCCCACCCCGACCCCCAACATGAACGGCGGCGTGCCCACGACGGACGGACTCGTGCCCCCATACACGCTCGCCGCGCCTCCGTACGCCGAGCTCCGCTCCCACTCGTCCCCCGCGGCCGCCATCGCCTGCTGCGCCACCGCCATCTGGTACGCCTGCTTCGCGTACATCATCGCCTGCTGGTGCGCCGCCATGTACCCCGCGTCCGGGGCAGAGAGCATCCCGGGGCTCATCCCCATGCCCCCCATGTTCATGTTCATGTTCATTCCCGGCACGGGCATGGGCACGTTCATGTTCCACCCCGGCATACCAGGTCCGAACCCGCCCATCATAGGGTTCAGCGCCGACATCCGACGAGCCTGCGCACCACCCACCGTCTGGTTGATCGGCAGATCGTCGTCGTCGTCGTCGTCAACGATAGGCCCGCGTCCATTGATAACATTGCCCAGCTACACAACACAAACACAATCAACCCCATACCCAACACAGAAAAAAGACAACAAAAGACCCACCTCAATCGCAGCCTTGGCCTCACTGCGCCTGCGCTCCTTCCTCCTCTCCTCACCCTCCTCATCCTCCTCCTCCTCTCCACCACGCACACCACCGCCCCTCGTGCCCCGCCCTTTACCAGCGTACCCACCGCCGCCCTCCCTCATATCATCCTCAAAACTCACACTCCGGCGCTGCACATGCCTCATGCCCACACCCACATCGCTTCCATCCCTCGGCGTAGCAGGCGCGCGGCCGCTACTCGAGTCGCCCGTCGAGCTCCCCGCAGGACTCTCCCGCCGCCCGCCCGCAAACGGCCGGCTGGGCATCACGATCGAGCTCCCCGCCGTGCTCCCCACGCCCACATGGCCGTGGCAGCTGGCGCTGTGGCTATGGCTATGGCTGTGGCTGTGGCTGTTGAGCGCGCTGAAGCTGTGCAGACTGTACCTCCCCACTCCCTGCCCCGCACCCTGGCTGCTGTTGCTGGCACTCGTGCTCGTGCTCGTGCTGGAACTGGGAATAGGCGACAAAGACGACGCGGACACCGACCCGGGTATCAGAGTGCTGCTGCGCTGTCTCGCCGCGGGCGGCCTCTCCCTCTCCCTCTCGGCACTCCTCCTCTCGACTCCCCTCCCACCCTCCTTCCCCCCACTCGGGAAATTCAGAATCCCCGCCGGCTTCGTCGTGGTGCTCCCGCCGGCGGAAAGAACCACGCTGTTCCTGTTATTATTGCTATTATTGCTTTTCCTCTCCGGCGTTTCCAGCCCCGCCTCGGCGCCTTCACGATTCAACGGCGGCCTCGAGGTGACTCTAAACGAAGGCGGCGGCGCACGCTGCTTAATCGGTATCGGCGCAATCGGCTTCTCCGTCGACTCATTCCCCTTCTCCGTCTCCTTCTCTTTCCCATTCGCATTCCCTCCTTTCCCCTTCCTCGCTTTCCCCCTCCCCCGCTCCTCCGACTCCTCCGACTCTTCCTCGTCGTCATCATCATCGTCGTCGTCGTCATCACTCTCGTCGTCGTCGTCATCGTCCTCCGTCCGCCGAATAAGATGCACACCCGCACCCAAGAGCGTCACGAGATCATCAACGTTGGTACTCATCCGCTGCGGGACAACAGCCACCGGCTTCGCGCGCGGACTCGGACTCGTGCTCGGGCTCGGGCTCTTCACACGCGCACTCGTCGACGCGCTCGCAGCCGCAGCCGCACCCACACTCGTGCTCGACCGCATCCTAACCACCGTCCTCGTCGCCCCAGCCGGCGGCACCCCACTCGCACTCGCATTCGGCGCAAGCAACGGCAAAGACAAAGGCAAAGGCTCCGTCATCGCCCGCCCCACACCCGGCTTCCCCCCGGTCATCGTCGTAGTACCCACACCCAACGCGCGATTCAACCTCTCCCCAATCCCATCCCTCGCCCCCGCCCCCGCACCCGCGCGCTCCGCGGTACCCACAAGCTTCACCGACGCCCCCTTCGGGCTCGCAGGCGGACTCACAAACCTTCGGGGCGGGCTCACGCTCACTTTCACCGGCGCCGCGGTCTCCCCCCTCGGCGCGGACCCTGCGGACCCCAGGGACCCCAGGGACCCGACGGACGCAGCGGACGCAGCGGAGCCAAGCAGCGTCCGCCCGGCCGTGAACCCCTCGTCGTCCTTCGCGTGCCCGACGACGGCGGGGCGCCCGCGCCGCGTGAGCTCGTTGATGTCGATGAGCGGCTTCGGCCGGGTGTTGGAGGAGGAGGAGAGCGAGGAGAGCGCGGAGCCGGGGCGGCGCGGGGGCACGAGGCTCGCGAGGGGCGCGTCGTCGTCCGAGTCGGAGGAGGAGTTTGAGGGTGCGTAGGTCGATCTCGTGCGCTGCTCGGTGGTCGGTGCGGGGGAGAGGGAGGAGGGAGGAGGCGCGGGTTGTTGCGTTGGGAGGGGGGAGACCGAGTTTTCTGATGTTGCGCGGGTGTGGCGTTTGGCTGGGTACGGATTAGTTGGTTGTTGTTATGTAGAAATAGAAGACACGCACTGCTGGGCGTACCAGCGAGCACGCTGGCTCTTTTCGCGTCTCTCGACGGGGTGACTGCACTCGTCGACACGCTCGCTCTTGCTCTCACGGTCCCGACATTGAACCCAAGACTCGATTGCGATCTGTCTCTGTCGTTCGCGACGGGGTACTGATGCTCAGACGTTAAAATATGGCTCGACTGGGCTCTGGTCCCCATGGGCCTGCCGTACGCATACGCAGGCTCCCTCGGCCCATGGCCGACCTCGGACTTGGTCACTCTCGTCTTGAGCGCCTTGGTGATACCGGCCCCGCGTCCTTTGATCGTCTCATCTGCGTCATCATCGTCGCTCCCACCGGCATCAGAGTCGGCATACGCAAGCCCAGACGACCGTCTCCGCTGCTGCTGCTGCTGCGCCTGATTCTGGGCGTGCGCGAAGAGGGGCTGGGCGCCTGGACTCGGGGTGCGCAGCGAGGGCACAGGGGACCCGGCTGCGCTGCGGCGGGCCTGTGCGTCGCGGAAGGCGGCGACAGAGATGCGCTGGGAGGAATCGGTGCTTGTGCCGCGTGGGCGGGGGACGGCGGGGGGCAGGAGCGTGGAGGGCGAAGGGGGCCCGACGTGTCTGAACGACTTGAGGTTGAACGAGTCGGCTGCGGGGGACGGCGGGGTGTTTTTCGGGACGGACTTGGACCAGTTGAAGAAGCGGGGTTTCTTTGGAGACACAGGGGGGCAGGAGAGGGGCGAGGGCTCGTTGGGGAGGGAGCGCGTGGAGAGGGCGCTGTCGGGGTCGGCGTAGGCGGCGAAGATGGCAGACTTGGACGGCGGCGGGCGCAGGCGGCGGACATCGGCGTCGCTGTCGCTCGTGCTGCTGCGCGGCGCCCGCATGTACGAGGGCCGCGGCGGCGTGGTGAGTGCCGAGTCCTGGCCGACGCTCGCAACGGACGCCGTCGACGCCGCAGCGCCCGCATCGGCCGGGGCGTGCTGCTCGCGCGGCTTTTTGCGCGCAAACGGCAGGCGCAGCTTGCTCGTGTTGCGGGCGGCGGCGCCGCTGGGATACACGCCGCCGTAGCCCCGCCCGTGCTGCTCGCTGCTCGCCCCGTTCGGGCTCGACGGCAGACCCCTGTCTGCAGTCACATAGTCTGTCGGCGACGACGAGACGGCAGAGTCGGTCTCTGCACGCGGTTGCTTGGTGGCAGGCTGCTTCTTTCTGCCAAAGAGGCCAGCCAGAGAAGGCATGGGAGATCGTTGGCAACGACGACGAGAACAATGAAGGGACCTGGCGAGCCGTCGTCGCCCGTCGTCGTGACGGAAAAGTTTGACAGAGGCTGACCAGAATAAGCACCCGGGCACGTGTTATCAACTTTACATCCAATCTCTCCCTCCCGACTCGGATACATTGCCTACCTCCCAGGACTGTCAGGGGCTGAGAGCTCAGTCACATATGCAGCCTAGCGTCGTCGAATTCTTTGTTCTCCACGAATTCATGCGGCTCCACGTCCCGGCATCAAGTCAAGTTCCATTCTCGACGTCTCAAAACTCGGATCGATTCAAACCCATGGAGAACATGTGCAACCACATGGATCACCGCGCTTCTTATACCCTCGACGACGTCCTGACTCTAGCTTTCCACGCACACGCAGATCGTCCACGTCGATCCTTCACCCGGCCTAACCTTGTCCATGCATACCATGCACGTACATTTCCTTCCCGGTGCGCCACTGGTATGTTTCCTCCGTGAATCACCCCGATCCATTCAAGCGCGCGGGACGCACCTCGGCCCGCCATACTTGCCGCGCTACTCCACCTCTCCTCCCACCGGTCCGCTACTTCGCACCCACGATCCGGGCGAATCGGGCCCTCCAACTCATCTCGACTTTTCTGGAATCTATTCGGGAGTATCCCAGCTCCGGTCACATCACAGCCTTCTAAAACAAGCACTGCTGTCGCGACCAGCATCTCTAAAATTCAAAACCAAAGACACCAACACCTTACGCTCTGAAACTCCATGACCAAGAACACATACTACACGAATTTATACAGGTCGCCAGCCAGCTGATTATCTGTATCTTCTTCGCATCTAAGCTGTGTTCCTGAACATAGTCATGATGCCCACCACTTGCAATAGTCTCATATAGGTTGCCATAACAAGTTAACATTCACAGATGTGAGCATATACAGAGTTCTCCTGTAAGTAGTTGTATTAGTGTCAATTTTCATATTCTACTCTAAGAGAAAATTGTTTTTCATTTCCTCCAATTTCTGTTATCTCTACTCTACCATATCCAAACTTGAGTTGAATGGATGGACAGTGCATGTACAAACTATTCACACAGCCATAAGTCAAATAATTGTCACTACCAACTCACCAACACAACAGTGAGATCCTCTAGAGGACTTCCTCAACTTCACAGCACATCCAATCCACTGCCAAGACTGTGCTAGACTTTTGTCACCTCTAAACAAGCTGAGCAACCCCTCAGGCATTCTCTTTGCAACTCATCCTACAAATCAAAACTGCTACTGGCTTTTCTCCTGGTACAGCAACATTTCCAAGAATGTTATAATATAAAAGGGCCAGAGGGACCTAACCATGGCACATTAAAGCACATATCTGAACTAACAAAAATTGAATCACTGTAGCAAATAGAGGTGCTAAAAGAACCATGGGTGACTTTTTAGACCTTCACTATTCATGCAAAACCTGACATTAGGGAGAAAAATTGAGGTACATCAGACCTTGAATAAATCAAAAATTTGACACTTCTCCCTGATTATCTTGGAAACTACTCAGTCAGTTGTAGCCCCAATATGGACCCTGAGGTTACAGTATAACTGCAAGGGAGGATGTGGCAGGAAAGGATTAGTGTGTTGGTAAAGTACCTTGATCAAAAACAGTATATTTCAGCAAGTATTGCTTGTAGGAAATGAGCTGGTGTAGTAGCAACAAAAAAAGTCTAGCTACAATATTTATTAAGCAACTTTAGAGATATAGTGAAAGGATAAAGAGAAATTTAGAGAGTAAAATGGGCTGGCACTTCACATGATATACCATGTGTCTATAATTAGAGGTGTCAGAGTGACAGAGCATGCAAAAATATTTGTCCTAGAAAAACAGGGGTGTTAGAGTGACAGAGCACACAAGATGTTTGTTCTGGACAAATAAGGGTGTCAGAGTGACAATAAAGAGAAACTTAGAGAGTATAATGAGCTGACACTTCACATGATATGTCATGTGTCTATAACTATGGGTGTCAGAGTGACAGAGCATGCAAAAGTATTGTCCTAGACAAATAGCTATGCTTAGCACTCAGTTGGATGCACAAAATGGTTGTTCTAAACAAATAGTGGTGTCAGAGTGACAGAGCACACAAGGTATTTGTCCTGGACAAATAGAAGTGTCAAAATGACAGAGCATGCAGACAGCTGTGCCCAGCACTCACTTGGATGAGCAATCCACCCTGTATTCACCTTGCATTCACCCTGTCTTTTCATCTTGCTCTCACTCCACCCTAAAAAATTTTAAAACCCTACTTTAACCCTGGTTTATTTTTCCCCCCTAATAACCCCAACTCTTTGTATGACAAGATAAACTAATAGTTGAATAGGTTTTACTGTGAATCTGAAGGAAAAATTGCATGCTTGTGCATAGATGAAAGTCATCAAATGCTGACTTCAGAAAGCTATTAGTCAAAATTTACACAACTTGGCAAACTTGCTCAATTTGCTGTTCAGCAAATCTTTTAACTGCTAGATCTGGCTTTCAATTTTGATAGATTCAAATCTCATTCATGAATAGATAATAGTGAATGAGAACTGCTTCAAGATCTTTGGTATCAAGGTGGATCTAGTTACTCGTTGGCTGCAACTACAGGTTGGCTACATGGCATTGATTGTGATTATCCCAATGTTGATGCTGTTATTTTTAGTGGTCTTCCTTATGGCTTGCTAAACTATGTACAAGGTGCAGAACAAGCAGGACAAGAAGCCAATTTTTTTCTTTTCCTTCCAACCCATTAGCAATGGATTGCACCACTACAAACTCAAGCTGATATACATCATGATGCCCAATCAATGACTTTTTATTTTCTAAAGTCTGTTACAATTGCAATTTAACCAAAAAAATGGTTGGACTAGCTGATGAACGTGACCATCATGACATTTCCAATGGCTTACTCTGTGACATCTATAATCTTCATCATGCATTCGCTCTTGAAGTTAACAAGCTTGTGCAATTGCAATGAGATCTTAGTCCTAACTTGAACAAGGGAGATTGGAATGGCAATTCACTTATGCAATTTGATGATGCTATATTCAATCATCAAGTTCCTGCAGCACTTTCACTACTTGGTAAATCCATCTCAACATCTACCACTAGTGAAATTTGCCTTGATCATACATGCTATTGTTATGACCCCACCCCTGGGCCAAACCCCTGGACCTCGCACAGCCTCAAAGGCCACTCACATGACCTGACCCCTGGGAGGACCCAGCCAACCCCAGCCATCACTCCAACTGCCGGCAACCCCACAGCCATTACCCCGATCACCAGTGTACTTGTCTGTCTCATCTCCTTGCATTTCTAGCCATTGTCTCATTGACTTGTCTCATCTCCAGTTCACTACTCTGCTCTTATCTAGTCTCTTCCCTTATCTCTACTTCCCTTATTCTCTATTCTGCAATCTATTCCTTTCCCTTTCTCCTGGTTTCCACCTCTGAGTCTTGCCCCTTCTTCCCTGATCTCTGTTCTCTCTTCCCCTGTTTTCCTTTTGCCTACTCCTTCCCTGTTAGGCCTCCACCTAACCTAATCTGCGCTTTTCCCTACCAAGCCCAACCCCGGAGCCAACCCTGGGACTCGCCCTCAGCCCCAGAGCTTGCCCCTGTCATGATTTGCCACTACCGCCAATAAACCGCCAACCACCGCTGGTATCCAGCCCCGGCCCCAGTACCCTCAAACTCACCAGGACAGCTCCACAAACCCCAGGCCCAGACTGGTCCTCTCTAGCAGCCATCAGCACACCAATGGCCATCAACGGCCATCACCGCCCATACACGTCACATTGGTGCCGACCCCAACAATCCCTAAACACCCACACCACCGTCAGTGCCCACCCTGGCAATCCCTGGCCACTACCACCACCATCAGCGCTTGCTCGGCAATCCCCGGCCATCGACCTGGCAATCCCCGACCCATCACCGGCACACCCCGACATCTCCTTTCCCAATCATGCAACCATCACGTCTTGCACATCAACGCATCGCCTGGCCCGGACCCCATGCCCTGTGCCCCATGCCTCCTCTTTGGTCAACTCCTTGCCTCCCCGCTTTGTCCATGCCTCCGTGCTCCCAAAGCAAGGCCCTTCCTTTGTGTGAGCTTCCTTTACGCCACTTGACTGATGTCGACACCCGCAGCGCCCTTGCACGATCCCTGGGCTTCAGCAAGGGCCCTGGCACTCCCATGCTGCTCCTTGCACAAACCCCGGGCTCCAGCAAGAACCCCTGTGCCGCAACTCGCCATAGAGCCTGGGCCTAAGCCCCGGAGCATGCCTGACCTCTTGTATATAAGTCATAATGTAGCGTATGGTATGGTAGTGTTGATATTGCCTACTTCCCAGTCTCTAGTTGCCTCATTTATCGTTCAATCTATCTCTCTTATCACGTCTTCATTTTTCATTATCTCATACTCAACTTGACTTGTTTCTCTTATCTTATCACTCGTCTCATCTCATCCTCAATCTATCTGTTTCTTGTCTCCGGCCTCCCTCTAAGTTCCTCTTCAGTCTCTTTCTCTTCCTCTCTTCCTTCTCATCTCTTTGCCTCCATTCTCTTTGAGCCCCCGCCCCCTTCACCATTCCTCTGCCTTTTCCCAGCCCCGGGACTTAGTGAGTCCCGAACCCGAACCCTGGCCCACCTGCATCCTCTCTCCCGGGACTTATTCCAAGCCCCGGAGCCTGTCCCCAGACCTCAGAGTTCCCTTGACAGCTCCCTAGACCAGTCTCAATCCCTCCGCACTCACCTTTGTCTCCTTCATCCTGGCCCATACACTGCATCCGCCCCTTCAGTTGTGTGTGTAGACTTTGTGTGCGCCAAGTAAGGATTTGCCCAGTGATCTGAGCCCCCATGGTCAGCAGGACCTGACAGCCCCTAACCCCCGGGAACTCTTTCCTTGACCCCAGAGCTTCCCCTTCCACCCTTGTAGTGCCTGTTTAATACTCCTCCATATGTACCCAGCCCCCGACACCAGTTTAAACCCAACACTGCCCACAAGTAGACTTTGCGTCCACCACGTAAGGAATTGCCCAGTGGTCTGAGCCCCCATGGTCAGCGGAACCTGACAGTAATGTTATGCCTTCACAAAAACAGATCTCAGGTCAGCTACTTGACAAAGCCAATGATGTGGTTGCAGACCAGCTTAAAACATCATTGTGGGGAAAGTATGCTGTCTTGACATTGGATGGGTGGAAGGATGAGTCTTGCAATGCTGTAACAGGTGTCAATTTCTCTGTTGATGGAAAAGTAAGGATAGATTGGGTTTTATTGTGCTCAAGAACTTACCAAGCCTCCAAAGACTTATCTTGTTGATCTCATTCTAGCAAATTTGCACAAGAAGGATGGGGATGCAATGTGTCATGCATTTGAAGGTATGATAGATAAAGCAGAGGAGGTATATAGTGTACATGTTGTTGCTTTATGCTGTGACAACAATGGTGGTAGTCAACATGGAAGGAAAAATGTGGTGTTAAGGAGACAGTGGCTGTTCAGACCACCATGTTGCGCCCATCAGGTTTGTTGATCTCCTTTTGGTGAAAACAATTTCTAAGACATGTCACATTAATATTTAGTTTTAACTGACTGCCAGAGATTATTTTCTGGTGAATGAAGAAGGAACAGTGATCACTGAAAAGGCTACCAATCTCATTGGTTGGATACTCAATCATGGACTGGTCCATTCCATCTTTGATGCCATTCAGTTAGCAAATTCTGGGAAGGTTCTTGCATTCCTCATTGCCAACATGACTTGTTGGAATGTCATTTCATTGCCTTTGACCATCTTCAAGACTTGAAGACTTCTTTGCAGCTGGCTGTATTTACACAGAGGAATGACATTATTGTGGCACAGGTGGGTGCCAAAAAGAACCAAAAGAAGAAGAGAAAGCTTTTTGATGATGCCACTCAACACTGTGACATGATTGAGGATGGAGGTTTCTGGCAAGGACTCAAGGATGTTATTGATGATCTAGAGCCAATCTGTCTTGGTCTAAATATGAATCAGACTGACCTTATGCATCCAGACCAAGTGCTCTTATCATTTGCAGGAATCTTTTTATATTTCCAGAAACATATGAAGGAGTTGGTGGCTGATGGTATGACCAAAAGGATTGAGAAGCGCTGGAAAGCACTTGACCAGCCAATGTTTGTGCTGGCCCTAATTCTAAACCCGTTTGAAGGAGTTTCACGCTTTGGTCCCAAGGCTGGAGTTAGTCCATTTACACTTCACACTATTCTGATAGAGACAAGTGATTTAATTCTGATATATAAAGATAGATTTTTACTTGATATTTAACTAGACCTATTGGTGTGTCCACTCACGGTGTGGAAGAGAATTACTCCTCCTGAGAGACTGGAGTTGGTAGTCGACCAAATCCGGAAGGGCCTTTATGAGTGGTTTGGTTGTTAGGTGAGTGTGTCGAAGGACAACAAGAATACGAGACTAATGAGGCCACGAGACAAACGAGACCACGAAACCACGAGACAACGAGACAACCAAGACAGCGGGGACACACGTCAACCAGACTGTGATCTTGGGAGGCAAGAATGCAGGATACTCAAACCTGTTTTATTCCTGTGTACGTAGAACACTTTATACTATTTTCTACTTGTTACTGCATCACCAATCCTTCCCCGATTCGCTTTCTGACTGTCAGTTGGTCTCATAATTTCATCATTGTTTGAACCTTAATTCTGCAGAATCTTCCTTCTGCGGACCTGTCGCCGGATATTCCTTCCAATACTCCTCTCATGACGTCCAGGCCTGAATCGTGATCTTTCTGTCCCCCTGCCAGTCCCGTAGTTTTTCCCTCCCCTTTTCGAGCCTGACGATGTAATCATGTATTTTTCCAATCTCGTGAATATACCTTTTTTCTTTCTCTTATCCCCTTTGCATTTTGCTTGCCGCTCGCCCCTCACTGATTCTCTTCTTTCTATCTGCACGTTCCGCTCCTCTACCACAACGGCCTCCCAAAATCCCTCGGACTGATGTTGAAGAAGAAATTTACCAAGAAGTCAAGCTCCAAAAGGAAAAAGAAGTATTGGAGGCTTTTTTCTCCTATCTTTCTGGGCGTGGACCATTCAAAGACTGGAAGAAGAATAAGAAGACCTTTTTACAAATCAATGTGAGTGTTCAGATGGAAATCAAGAAGCAGAACTCACAAATCACAGGGAAATAATCCTCTGGCCATGTGGACAGCTTTTATTCCTATAGAATCTATTTCTGAGCTCGCCGACTTTGCGATCCTCCTTCTTGGCATCTCTGTGAACCAGGCAGGGCTGGAGCGTGACTTCTCTGACCTCAAGATCAAGAAAACTCGACTTCAAAATCGCCTGACACTGCCACAACTGGAGAAAATAGCAAAGGTCTGTAAGACAGCAAATTTAACTTACCATTAGTCTCATGTCTCTTGGACATAGGTTGGTGCCAATATCCGAGCATCACACAAGGATGCTGGGCTTGTTGAAGATCAAGCAAAGCGCCAAAATCATGAGAAAGAAAAGGCAGCAGAGCTGCTGGCAGTGCCACGCTATGCTGATTTACTTGAGGAGAGTGGTGAGGGAAATGAGCAAGATGGTGCCAATGAATCCAGGTCAAGCCTCGTGAGATCTGGAAAGGACTGGTGGAAGGAAATGGCAAAATGGGTGCATAAGGAGCAAGAGCAAAGCGACGATGAATCCAATGATGACTTACTTGATGCTATCTATGGCCAACAATGCTCCAGATGGCTTCCACAATACCTAGGTCTCTTATTTGGCGGACAAAAAGAGACTGGAGTTGATGAGCGAGTGAGAAAGGCTAGAAGAAGGCAGGCATACACAGAAGAGGCTCGCTTGATGGAACTATTGGCTGATGAAGAAGAAGATGAGGACAGGATACCCGACGATGGAGAATTAGAAGGATCCGGTGATGATTTTGAGGAGTGACGAGAGCACCTTCCATTTTTGGTCAAAGTCTTAATAACCCCTTAGATTGATGTCTTAATTAACGCATGTATTTAAGAGATAACCCTTAGCCAAAAAAAT
>JAGGAU010008595.1:0-14989 GCA_017657275.1 Termitomyces sp. T108 | reverse complement strand
ATGACTTCGGTAATTCTGAGGCTTGGCCCCGAACGACCAGTTGATTCTCGTCCACCGGGAGAGTGGGCGAAGACCTCTATGCGTTTTCGAAATGCGCAAAATAACGTGTCTGAAGACTTGCTCCCATTCTTGATGGAGTTTGAAACCCTACTCTTCAGGATCGTATTTCAAGGATAAAAAGAGACAAACAATGAAATATTGGGCAATGATTAGTTTTGATGATACAGTATCAACTTAGGGTAATTCGAAATGCCATTAATTAATTGTCTTGCTTTCAAAATACCCTGGAAACTCAACCAAATCCAAGTTCAGTCATTGAAACAAAGCTTCCCATGGCCAGGCGCTTCAGTCAGATAAAATTCGTCAAAAGAGGCATCATCGTAGAGATTTCAAACACTTGCAGTGATTACTTGTATTATGCATGGGTGGAAAGCTCGAGATATGTCATCCTCCTAGATATGACAATTATCGGACCTAATAGTACCGAAGAACGCGTATTAAGAGAAATCAAAAGCCTCGATTAGAATACCTGTTTCCAGAGTGGCATGCAAATGCAATGATCTTTCTTCAAGATTTTGGATTTTTTGATCGGTTCTATTAAGTGTTTCATCCTTACCCCGGAGACACAGCCACTGTACCCACAGGTATATATAAATTCAAGCTTGAGGAGCAGACATCAAGCAGAATGTCCAACACAGAATCATCAGTTTTTCTCGCACACATTGTATCACAGATCAAAGCCAACATCGACTTCCTTGTTGAGCAGAATCACCTCTCATCGACGGACGCTGATGCCTTTGTTGCCAAGCTCCCTTCTTCCTCTCCTCGCGCTAGTGTAGGCGTCCCTATCCCCCGTGCGTTTCCTCCACGTGCTCCTACGCTGCCGCAGCGGTCATCACAGGTGCAGGCTAGGGCAATGTGGGCGTATAACGAGAATAATGAGGTCTGTAATCTTTTGTCGTCTCAGATTTCGAGGTTCATGAATTCAATATCAATATGTAGGGGGATGATCTTTCATTTGCTGCAGGAGATATCATAACCATCACTGAAGAAAACAACGCAGATTGGTGGACAGGCACCCTAAATGGTCGTTCAGGCCTCTTCCCCTCTGTTTATGTCGAAAAGCTCTCTCCCTCTCCCACTCCTTCTGTGTCTCAAGCACCCTTTGTAACGAATAGCACGTCAAGCGGAAGTAAAACCCCCTATAGACCATTTGGTGCCGTACACCATGGGCGAGATGTACCTCCACCGCCAGGGCAGGGTGTCAATACGATTGGGCTGCAGGAGAAGAGTGGGACAGAGGAGAAGAAGAGTAAATTTGGAAAGTATGGGGATACGATGGCGCATAGTGCCGCGGGTGGTGTTGGCTTTGGTGCTGGTGCGTCTTTTTACTTGCTCTTCTTCGTTCAATGACTTTGGTCGGACGGGATGCTGATTTGACATAGGTGCGGCAATTGGTGGTGGTCTCGTGCGTGCCATCTTTTAGAAGATCAGCGATCTCAGATGTACGTACATGCGGATATACCATGGTTAGAATCGGATCCATTGAATAATCAACGGAACCTGGCTCGGCATATGCCACCCGGAATAGCTTTTTTAATGGCTGACGGATGAAGGAAGAAAAAGCCAAGAATTCTAATATAGTCGTGGCCTTGATCACTTGCAGACCCTCGGTGCTCTATGGATTCCCCTACTATCTGAATATTATCCTTCGAGGACTTCAGTCTTGTCTGTTGGCAACCTACGGGAAAGAATATGATCTGTGTTGCCTTGTGTTGCTCCGCTTCCTGGATTGCCTCCTCTCTTAAAGTTATGTTACTTCATGCCAGTTGCCCCGAAGTGATCTGGGACTATCTTGTTGACATGGAGGAAAGCATGCTGACCACGGATAGTTGCAATCAAGCCGTGTATGCTTATTCCAATATAAATGAGACATCAAGAGGTAAAGTTGAATGCTCGCAAGGTGAAGGCGAAATATCGATAAAACTTCTGAGTAGATTTCAGACACTACCGAGCTGTTCGAGAATACACGCACGAAATGGCCGTGGATATATCATACTAATTTAGTGCACTGGGAAATCCGTCGTTCAGACTTCGGTGTTGTGATCTTGGATTGAATGCGAAGACTGGTCTGGAGCGAACGAAAAAAATGTTTTGACGTAGTACACTAACAACTTTTCTTGCTGCACTCGGAAGGTGCTTTTAGTTCAGGTTGTTATTGACTTGTTAAACCAATCACTCCGGATATTCTGAACTCATCGACGCGTGAAACACAAGTTGGCTGCCTACGCTTATTCAGACTCTCGCCATCTCTACTTGGCGACAAACCCGACTCATGTCTTTGTCTTTGATAAGCTTGGCCAGGAAAATGTGGAACTAAGGCATATTTGTACCGAGAGAATTCCAAGTTCCTTAATCATGTTAATTGCCCCCAACGAAACTGTTGATGGTAAGGTCCTGGAAAGGGTCTTGGAAGGCGATAGATTGTTGCAGTAAAGGTATATTAACTGGTGTTCCATTAAACGTGATGCATTGATGCATCGATGTTGAGATGTGTCAATCATCATGCATCATGCATCACGAAGCACCCACCACGAGGTGTCTACCCGCAAATACGATCAAATAGATTGCCATGCTTTCCAGGACTTCTTTTGATGATTTGTGGTGACTCTGGTCAGATTCCTTCACGAACGTTTCACTAGCAGACAACGACAAACTGTTGAAAAGGGCTTGCGATGACGAAAAGTAAGAAACTTAAGAAGTACAAGGCAAGCCTTGATATAAATGAGTGACTGTGTACGATTAACTCCTGTCTGTCTATTTATAGGTTCCCGATGCGAAATTTCTTGTCGTTATAGACCCTTGGCCTGCTAGACAGGCGCTACATCGTGAATTTATCAATAATGTTGCTGCATGGTTCGAGTTCATGCTCAGAGATGAACATCCCGGGGAGACAGTTAGGACAATTTATACCCAAGGAACAGTCAGTTTCGTTGTAGTTTGCAGTCTGTAATATCACTTAATGGAACCCTCATTCACAGCATAATAACATTCTTGTTGAACTCTCTGAGTCGGTTGACATACAGCCCTACATTGGGGCACATGCCCACAAAAGATTCTTGATACCACCTTACGAAGATACAGAGGCCGTGTCATACATCTATGAGTATGACTACGAAACACAGAATGACCCTACGCGGCGCAGTAGGCTGTTTCATTTCGTCTCCTGCTCGCGACAACTGATCTTGAATGGGCTAGGTTGGACAGCCAGATATCCCTCAAACTACGACATAAGCATATTCCCTTTCAAAGCAAATTATCCGATTCCAACACCCGCTCCGCTTCCCCCAATTCATATTTGTTATGCCAAACGTCCTTTCGCCGCGGCACCTCCTCTAGCAGTCGCTGCTCCACATAAGCTTGTATGTTACAAGCACTCCTTTGGCACAGATCTATGTCCTGATGTTTTTCTTTCTCTAAGAAGGTAATGTTTCTTCTTCCATCTAGCCTTGACGTGATCAACAAGATTTGATCAGCCTTCGCTTCATGACATGCGAAGCCGCGCACCATCACCTTCATCACGAGCGCGTGAGGATGAAGCAAAGCCAGAGGTGAAGAAGAGGGACCCATACGAAGAGGGTACGTGAGAAGGCTTTTCTGTGTCTCACAGATGTTGATACTTTGATCATCGCAGACGATGATGCCACACGTTTACTTAGGACCGCGTCACTGGACTTGAAGAGAGAGCAAGACTTACGTCCAAATTCTGGCGAGTTACACAGCTTAATTTGAACACGAATCTCATATCGCTTTTGATTTAGTCGATGGCCTGGGGCCAACAACAAGCCACGCTGTACCTTCCTTGTCACGCGAGCATCATTCTGGCCCATGTCCGTACCTCAATGCAGTTCGCTCATCCAAGAATGGGATATTAATGACTTTTCTGCAGCCAATGTAGTCGACAACTTCCTCGCCTCTATACCGGTTAAGAGAGAGGGACCAGTGAATCACGTACCTCTACATTCAGTCTCTATTAAGGAGGAGGGGCTTGGTAAGATACCTTTTAACGTCGGAGTCGTTGCATGAAATGCTGAAATTAACCTCTCGAGTAGACAGCATATATCGTCCTTCACAGGAACTTTTGGCTGCATTTGCGGATCTCCCAGTAGATTTGTTCAACCCTTCGAACGATAATGTAGTTGACCATTCCCCGGAATCGAGACCAGTTAGGAGTGGAAGACCAGTGGAGGACGTCTTTCGCCAATCGGTTCCCATTAAAGAAGAGCAAAGTGATCTACATGGTGATATCCTCGCCGATTTGGTCTTTAATCTGTAAAACTGACGGCAAGTTCACGAGTAGACAGCGAGTATCGTCCTTCAGAGGAACTTTTAGCTGCATTTGCGGAACTCCCGGCAGAAATATTCAGTTCATCCCGTGCCACAACATTATCTGTGGGCATCAAGGTTGAGGGAGAGGAACAGGCTGGTAAGCTCCCAGAATCACTCTCTTAAGAGACTCCGGCTATCGATTGATTATACATTATTAGGCAGTCCACTTCGTTCTCACCGGGGATGCTCTGCCACAGTGTCGACCGAGGCTAAAGAAAATGGTTATGGGTCAAAGTCAGAGAGTACACGAATACGTATCAAACCCGAACCCCAGGACAGGTCGTTATCTCTGCCACTTTCGGAGAGGCCGGAAGACCGGAGGCGAGATAGGTACAGTTCAATGACTCTTGCTTCCGATGAGGGAGATGTGGCGCCTTCAACAGATGTAAGAATCAAAGCTGAGCCGCAGGATGACCCTCGCATACCTCTCCCTCGGACACCCGATCCGAGATTGATAGGGAGGCGCATACAGGAAAAACCTGGAGTGATCACTCATGGACGCGCCCAATTGTCCATCTCTAGTGCAACTGTACAGGTACGCGATCCGAGGGTTGGAAGGGACAGGCGGACGACACAGATACCCTATAAAGGACATGTGAAGCAAGAGCCTCGAGATGACGAGGCGATGCCTTCTCCGCCTCCCGTACGCGATCCTAGGTTGTTAAGACTGGAACAAATGCATTTGTTACGCGTGGTTGATAATGGCACTGATGAAGCTAGTCAGTGCTGCAAATTTATGATATTAGCTGTCGCCTTTTCATTGATTTTGCACAGGGAGAATGAAGAAGATAAAATCAGAAGAGTAGTTATACTCTGGTCGGAGAGTCGTCTGAAGGAATGTCTCCGAGGATGAAGAAGTGGAAATGAATGAAGCAAAAACAGCAATCTACCGCTCATGGCTCCCGACTGCCTGTCACGAAGCGCAATTTGCCTCATCAAAGCAATACATATATGCCTACCTCCAATATGTGGATTGGTACAAAGCAGAACAATCATGCATTCACAGTGCTCACGAGTTTTGTCTCCATGTCCTCCGTTATTATGCCTTCGTTATTATGCCTTCACAGTGCTCACGAATTTAGCCTTCATGTCCTCCGCTCCGTCTCATACATGTATATTCTACAGTAGTTCGTTACTTCTTCATTCATACGTATTGCACTAGCACTCTAGTTGCCCGCTTTCCAGTATGCAATGTCGCCATCAACCACTACGATGACACATCAATCGAATACCACGAACATTGAAGAAAACGATAACGTACTCTCATACGGCTTGCCTTGTTGCCTCAGCTTACCAGCAGCCTTGACGGCGGCTTCCGAACCGTGCTCCTTGAGGTCTTCATATGACATGATTTCACCACACACGAACTTATTCTCGAAGTCCGAGCTGTATAAACCAGCTATATAAGCAATGATGTCGTATGTCCTGGCTGAGAAGGAACGTACTGGATGACACCGGCGGCTTGCGGCGCCTTCGTACCCTGCCTGATCGTCCAGGCGCGAACTTCATCGGGACCACATGTGAAGTAGCGAATGAGCTAATGTAATGAGTTGTAGATTAAGGTGGAGTTGATGATATCGACAAGAGAAAAGACATACATCAAGACTGCTATAACCAGCTTGGGTGATTTTGCCGAGGGCACTGGTAGCGCCAACCTTGGCTTCTTCTTCCTTTCTCTCCTCGGGTGACATCGTCACGAGGCGCTCCTCAAGCGCGACGGAGAAAGGGATTAGGGGGTCGCCCGGGTTATTGGTGTCGATCCATGCTTTGATTTTCGGAAGCCTACGCGCAGGAAGTCAGGAGTGAGCGATGAAATGTATTAACTGCAAGGATGGATAGATGTACCATTTGTTCTTTTTGCGAACGTAGTCACGTTCACTGAGGTTGACGAGGTAGGTGATGGGTTTTGCGGTGAGTAGGGTGAGGCCGTTAACGACTTCAATCTGCAGAGGAATGGTGAGTAGGGGTTCAGTTGTTCGATGGGAATCCGGGTAAAGAGGAAGAAGAGAGTCAGATAGACGGTTGTTCTCAGAGACATTATGGGGCGTTACTCCCGTCTCGACGAGCTGGGTTATCGAGCTTCGAGCTCTTTATCGTCACGCAAAAAAGGAATTGTACATGATGTGGCTTGAAGGATCAGTGTGATTTACCTATGGAAATAATTGTTAGCACTTGAGATAGCGATATAGTGACAGTGAAATGATAGTAATAATCAGGAAAAGAAAATATCTCATAGGAATAGTGGGGCGTTACTCCCTCCTCGACGAGCTGGGTTATTCGAGCAACACGCTCTTTTTCATCATACAAAAGCGAAGAGAAAAGATGTGACGTGAAACGAGGTACCCACCTCTTTATTAGTCCACTCCGCTTTGCGAACATCTTTGTTGTCAACGGTGAGAGTTTTGTGAATCTTCTCCACTGTGGCCTTGTACCTGAGGTCAAGTTCGTTCATTGTCGAGTTGTTGAGCATGAACTCACAATCTCTTCCTTTTTGGCCTTGTCGGCTAGACTAGTATTACCCAGAGAACGGCCACTGCGCTTTAAACCCTCGAGATGCTTCTCTACCCATTCAATATCCTTCAATCTTAGTTCCGTTTGAATAATTTCCATGTCACGGATAGGATCAACATCACCCTCGACGTGAATAACCTCGGCATCGTCGAAAGCACGAACAACCTGGAAGATGCCATCGACAGCACGGACGTGTGACAAGAAAGCGTTGCCAAGACCAGCACCAGTGGACGCACCCTGGAGAGGAGATGAGAGAAGGTAATGACGTGGATTCAACCGGCAACTTACCGCTGTGAGGCCGGCGATATCAATGCAGGTGAGGAATGCAGGGACGCGTGAGACTGGCTTATATGTCTCGCATAACCATTCAAAACGCGCGTCTGGCACTGGAATACGCGCTTCTTCGGGATTTATGGTAGCATAAGGAAAATTGGCAGCCTTTCCAAGATCTAGAGATATGACGGAGATAAATAAAATAATTGATGGATCGATGGTATCACACACCGGTTTCCGAGAGTGCATTGAAAAAAGAAGATTTTCCGACGTTAGGAACACCTAGTGAGACAGGTCAATCGGTGTATATCCTATCATGTTTCAAGAACAAACCTACGATGCCAATCTTGAGATTGTTGCTCGGTCGACCGAGGAGAACCTTCTTCTCGGCTGCTGCGGCTTTCTTAGGAGGCATCTTCTTCTTTGCTAGACAAACGGGAGATGCAGAGAACAATCGAGTTTGCGGTGGTGCTAGATAGTGATGGACGTACGTCCGTGGACAGTAAAATATCCGAGCGAACCCAGCGGGTGCTTGAAAAAATCGATCAAGCATCCAATTTGGTATCAAGCAGAAAATATTCGTCAATATGCGCAAATAAGCATTCATTGAAAGCTCACGGTCACGTGATCTTGCCTCTTCTCTTCACCCGACGTTTCCGTCCGAGCCCGGTATGAAAGTGCTCCGTATATGGTTACCTGTTGGAGCGACGTCGGTAAAACAGATAATTATCAAAATCTTACTCCGACTGGAACTTACACTATACGAGGCTACTCTGGATCTATTTCGTTGCACGACAGTCAGACCATTTCAATGGCATGCCCAAGCAGGGAACATCCCAAACATCACTGGACTGAAGATTATTGGATAGTGATATTTTGATAGTGATTCAAATTACAAGTCCTGCATGCCTAAGGGAAACAAGTATACATGGAATCGTATACAATAAAAAAACAAGATAGATGCCGGCTCAAATAGCCAACCCTTTAGAGGTTGGTTCCATCTCGTAGTCTTTGACCACTTGTCGGTCAATACTAACAAGGACAGGCTAAAGTAATAACACATTGAACAGAGGACTGGGAAGAACGTTACGGAAGGCTTACGGGTCCTCGTCTGCTATGCGATGCTTTGAATGCGAAATCGCTATCCATGTTGGACAGATCGGAGATGTTTGACACTCCTCCGAGCTTTCCTGATAGTGACTCACGTCCGTTGAGCGTTGCTAGCAGACTGTTAAGGAACACTGATCCGCGAAAGAAAGGTCAGAATCTTGTGGACATATACGGTGATGGGCTCACATTTACTGAGCGAGAAGTATATTCCGATAAATGTGAACTCGTTCGGCCATATGGTGTAGGTGATAAAACAAGCAGCGGAACAAATTCTAGGGTGCAAGTAAACTTCGTGCGGCGCCGTGAAAAAAGGCTAAAACTTACGTCGTCAGAAGACCTGTTGAAGCCACATGTCAGTCTGTCTTTATTCGGTCTATGTTGTTGACTTACTTGTATTGATGGTATACATCATTAGCATGGTAACTAGAGAATCAGTCCTGACCAAGGAAGTCAGCAGGCGTAGACAGGCTCATAGGAAGGTCGTATGCACTTTTTGAAACCCGTCCTACGTTGGGAGAGACTGAAGCATAGGGATCCGGCAATTAAGAGATCGGCTGCAACACCGCTTCCAAGAGAGGTGTACAGGAAGTACTGAGTGCATACAGATTGAACAGGAAATCGACGCCTGATACGAGCTTTTTCGACTCACAGATATTTTGTTAAAGTAACGAAACTCTTTCACAGCGAAGCTTTAAATGTTCATGAAGGTAAGACGAGGTTCGTTTCAGATAAGGGTATAACTAACGCTCGTGTAGCGAATGCTGGGTTTCAGGTTGAGATCATGGCGCCAGAGATGAAAAGGGAGTAGATCTTACCGAATCCAGTAACTGGGGTTGATCAACGCTGTTAAGCTTCCGAAGTCGGCGCTATATAACACAAACGTACCGAATGTGCATATTGAAGTTAAGGCCTAAAAGAAGATTAGCTCAAGATCAGCCAAGATATGATATCGAGACACTTGCGATGCAAGTAATCAGAATATAGTTTCTGCGCGTCACTATAGTTAATCAAAGACGTCAATAAAAGTGGCGAAAGTTAATTACATGACATACTTAGCCAGACGCGACCACCAAATATACTGCACGCAAGGTTAGAAAAGGGAGAAAGGAGACAACTTCGTGATTACCATCTGACAATCGCGTCACTAATGCACTGGGTTGAGATTATTGTGAGTTTACTACCCTCAACTGAAAGGAGAGCTGCTTACCGTGACATAGATTTGGGCCTGCGGAGGGTTTCTGTGGGCGATTCAATGTTACTAAAATCCAACGCTATGACGTACAAGGAGACTCCTGTATGGATTGTAAGTTGGTCAAGTTTTGCTTGAAATCATCCAGTCATGATAATGATACATACCATGAAGGTGCAGCGATAGCAGCAAGATTTCCGAAATTTGAGACCATGTAGAAATACAATCCATGCGTAACGAACGCAAGGTGTACTGTGTCCAAGATCCTATTGACATCAATAATGTTTGAATCGCTTGACGGGCGTCTTAAGTGCTTACCAGAGGAAAAAGATCTGTTGTACCGAATCAGAGAAGTCGAGACGTAAAATAGATTCGAATACGCACTATTCCTTTGAACCATGGTTTATCTTGCCTACTGTTCTTAATGAAGTACAGATAGGCCTGGACGCATGTGATCCCGTAGAAACTAGGATAAACGTCAAATTAACTGATGAGCAAAGAGAAACTTAGGGGCTTTGGAAGACGAATTTGTACGAACATTCCGGCTATCAAGTTTCCCAGAAACGCGGCGCCCAATTTACTATCCAGAGGGATTGGGGGGTGAAATGTTGTGGCCATTGGACCGTGTGTGTGTAAACGACCGTCAAGGACGTGGAATGTGTGAATGTAGAGAAGGATTGACTGTCGAACCCGTTCTTATACATACTTCCCCCCAATGGCAACCCTTCGGGAAAACCTTACAACCTTGGCGATCGCTTGAAAAAAATTGAAATCATCATGTGACCGGCTATCAGTATTCCTCGAAGACCCTCGGTCTCTCGGTTACACGAAGGACGAATGTTAGACGCGCGTCTAGCTGAACTCCAAGACATAATGACTTCCATTACCCTGAATCGTGTGGCTTTCCGGCTGGTCAAATCGACGTTAACTTAGAGAACTGTGGTTCAGATTTCGGGTGGGTGGAAGAACGTGATTTTCAGCTCTGAGGGCAATACAAAAGAATATCAGAATTCAACCTACAATCTCGTCATACTCAGCTTACCTAGCTACTTGTGATAGAGGTCCGAAAACTCGGAGCACCAGCAGAAAAGAATTATATGTATGTTGAGCCGTGGAATAAAGCTGATCGCGAATATGTACAACGGACAAGTTCCGCTGCTGCCGTCTGTCGACATATTTATGTGAGGAACCATTACGGACCGGAAAATGAGTATATAGTAGGTATATCAACTATTGTCGGCCGGCCTCGGGTTGTCATACATGCTTGATGCTCCAAGAACTACTATCAATGGAAGACTCGACCAGAACATCACGTAGGCTATGATACCACATGTAAAGATGGCTGCGATTGTCCGTCAAGTAGTCTCAGGAAAAATGTTTTTGTTGGTGGGACAAGGCAAAACGAAAATGGAATATTCCGCCATCTGACCGTGGAAGAATCTATACTGTGCCCTCTGCAAGGCTCGAACTTGCGACCTCAGGATTACATGGTGAAATCCATGTCATATTTCTATGAGACCTGCGCTCTAGCCAACTGAGCCAAGAAGGCGACGGTTTTCGACAAAGAAAGATTATACGAATCGCAGGCTCTTTCAGAGGGCTGATTTAGCCCTGTTTCTTCTGAAGTAATTTGAGGGCAAGCTGAAGGACTGTGATGTGGTAGACTTGGTCTAGATTTATTGGGCAAGTCTGAGTTTTGGGCATGAAGTCTGGATTGAAAACAGTTGAGTCTAGTTGTTGACAACTCTCATCTTCAGTTGCGAAGTCCACTTAGGACTTTACATACCTTAGTGCCTTGCACCTATATGAGGTATCACAACTTAGTGTTACTAAACACTTACCTCATTTTTACTATGTTTAACTCACTTATTTACATGTGTCTGAGACCTCTTTGACACTTCTTCACATTTAATGCTACTTGATGCTTGTTTTAATGTCAGACCAAGCTTGGGATAGAGTTGGACATGGTCTAAAGTCTGGTCTTCTTACAGTGTTGTAGAAAAGATCATCTCCTTCAAAGACACTTTGGTCTTTATGAGCATGTACTGACACTTGATAAAATCAAAGTGCACTTGTATTTAATGTATGCTAATAAAATAATACTGGATGGCATGATTTTGTTGACCAGAAACTGGAGCAGAAAGATAACAACAATAGCAAAGAAATAATTGATGGTAATAATCAGACAATATTGCTAATGAACACAGTAAATACAATAAAATCAGATTTTTTGGATCTGAGCTCTGTGGAAATATTTTGAATCAAAAAAGAAAAAGTTGTTGATTGGATTTTCTGTTGGTATTTGAAGCTATGTAGGGAGTTGCTTTTAGAGTATTGCTAAGGAATCTCCATAGTTTTTGTTCTCATATTTCTTGATTTATCAATTTCAGACTCCTGATTCTTTAATATTTACACACTTTTGCTTGTTGAATACTACTAATTGAATATCCTTAATTCATCAATTGGAAGTGGACCTTAGAGTCATAGTATGGTTCTAGCATCACTGTTTTATGCATCATGGTGAATTTTTGCTTCAGGTTTGAGAGTAGTATTTCTTTTATTTCAAACTTTGATCAGAATATTTGTATTTAAATGACATGCAAATCAATCAGGATCTAAATAATAAAAAGTTGTTAGATCAAACATATAGCAGGCTAGTTGATAATTTCCATTCAATATTACCACTTGTTCATCTCTTTTAAGTATAATGCATCAATTCTTAGAAATTGAAGAAATTCTGAGATCAAAAGGTTTTTAGATAGATGAAGGCAGCTGTTTTATTTTCAACCCAACTATGACACAACTATACTCTAGTATTTGAACTGTACTGATTTTACCACTTCAACAAATGGCTCAAGTTCTTTGCTCATGACTGCAGATTCTAAGCAATATATTTACAATTATATCTGCAAACTTCATAATTGAATGACAATTCTTTATCACTCCATTTATTAATATAAGCAAAATACAAAGCTATAAATGTGTTTAAAATTTTGAGCATGTTACAGTCAGCAATATTGGATTGCACTTTACAAGATGATGACCTTATGTAATAGTACCAAGGAGGTAAAGAAGTCATGTTGAGCTCTTTGGAGTCAAGACCTTCAACTTGATCTCTTTGAACATTTGGTCAAAATAATAGCAGTATAATGGATTAGGCAAAGTGAAAGAAGAGTTGCTTGGAGTTAATTCAGGCCAAGATTGGAGCATCATCACTGTCTTCTTATTTCATTTCTTATATCATATATATTATTTCTTTTCTTTTCTTCAGCAATATATAATGTGAGCACCAGTTACAATGACATCATTGTCTCACACTGCATTTGCAGGTACATTATTCTTCTACTTACTTATATTTATATTGCACTCACAGCACTTTCTTGTCAATTTTATTGTGTCAACATCAAATGGTGGCACTTTGTTGCTTCCACATGGAATAGAATTCACTTTTTAAGCTCATCATAATGTTGAATCAATATCTTGGCTGATGCTAGCAATAACAAAAGCTTGAGCAGCCACTTCAAGTCTGAATAGTTTGTTGCATGCTATCAACAATGCTTGTGATCTAAGCATATATAGGTTAAAAAATAATCACCATGATCTATACAATTCTGTGCTGGAGCAAATTTTTTTGCAGAGCCCACATTGTCTTCTACATTGACAACAATGCTGCAACCCAGAAGATCTCTGGAGTTTCTTGAGAAAAAGCTGTTGAAAACATGTATGTAATTTCTAACCCATTTTTTCCAAGTTTTATATAAAATGTATCTCAAAAAACAGAATAATAAGAGTTAAAGAATCTTAATGCTTTTCTTTGAGAGAAAGGTTTTTTTTTCTTTTGATTATTCCTGAGATACAGATAGAAAAAATTAATCATGTTTCTAGTCTTTATTTCAAGAATAAAATTACATTTACCTTTTTGTGTTCCTTTGTAAAGACTTGACGTATTTCTTTTGAGTATTTCTCAGGTCAAATTCTTTGTTTCCCTCACAAAGGATGTATTAGATAAACTTAAAAGGGTTCCTTTAGAAGCACACATTATGAAATCTTTAAGTATTTCTCTAGAAAAACATATTAGATACACCTGTTGTATTGAAAAGCGTGTTGCTCATCATTGTCAGAACCTCCACCTATCATGATCTGCCACCACTGCTGATACCCAGCCCCGGCCCTGGTACCCTCAACCTCACCGGGTCAGCTCCACAAACCCTGGGCCTGGACCAGTCCTCTCCAGCAGCCATCAGCACATCAGCGGCCATCAACACCCATCACCGCTCATGTACACCACATCAGTGCCAACCCCGGCAAATCCCAGACACTTACACCACCATCAGTGCTCACCCCAGCAATTTCTGGCCGCTGATGCCACCATCAGTGCTTGCCCCAGCAATCCCTGGCCATTGACACCCCCATCAGTACTGACCCTGGCAATCCCCGGCCCATCACCAGTAACCCCTGGCATCCTCCTTTCCAAATTGGGTAACCATCACAACTCACACATCAATGCATCACTCCAGCCCAAACCCCATGCCCCGTGCCTCCTCTTTGGTCGAGTCCTTGCCTCCCTGCAATGTTCATGCCTCCTGTGCTCCCAAAGCAAGGTCTTCCTTTGCGAGCTTCCTTTATGCCACTTGACTGATGCCAACATCCGCAGCGTCCTTGCATGGTCCCCAGGCTTCAGCAAGAGCCCTGGTATGCCCATACTATGCCTTGCATGAACTCCAGACTCTAGCAAGGACCCCTGCATCGTGACTTGCCATGGAGCCCAGGCCTGAGCTCCAGAGCACGCCCGCCCCCCTTGTATATAAGCCGTAGTGTAGCATCTGGTATGGTAGTGTTGATATTACCTATACTTCCCGGTCTCTGTCCAGTTCTCATAGTTTCCCATTGATCTCACCCATTTTGTCTCTATCTTTCTCTCATTTCATACTCAACTCGCTCTAGTTCTTACTATCTTATTACTCATCTCATTCTCATCCCAATCTATCTGTTTTTCATCTCCAGCCTCCTTCTCTAAGTTCCTCTCTCAGTCTCTCTCGTCTCTCTCTTTCCCTCTCTTTCTTCTCGTCTCTTTGCCTCTGCTCTCTTCAAGTCCCCAACTCTTTTCACCACTCCTCTGCCTTTTTTCCTTTGACCCCAGCCCCCAGGACTTAACGAGTCCTGCGTCTGAACCCCAGCCCACCTCCACACACACTCTCAGGACTTATTCCCAGCTCTGGAGCTCATCCCTGGACCCCGGAGCTCCCTTGACAGCCCCTTGGACCAGTCTTGGTCCCTCCGTACTCGCTCTCACTCCCCTGATCCCAGTTTATATGCCATGCCCGTCATTTTGGTTGTGTGTATAGACTTCATGCGTGCCAAGTAAGGATTTACCCAGTGGTCTGAGCCCCTGTGGTCAGCAAACCTGACATCTGTAAGGGCAAGGCTAAACGTCTGTGGAACTCCTTCCACAGAGCCAGCAATGCAAGCGTCAAGCGAGAGTCAGGCGGGCACAGAGGCAAGCAAGAGTTGGGCAAG
>JAGGAU010008594.1:0-15024 GCA_017657275.1 Termitomyces sp. T108 | reverse complement strand
TGACAGAAGAAATAAGGAAATGAATGAAAGGAGAATGAAGGAATAAAGAGTGAAAAAGGAAGGGAATGAGGAGTCCCCTGACAGTTGCATGCCTTGTGTTGTCAGCACCACGCAGAGACTTAGGCTGAGACATGGTCTGAAGTGGTGCCCTGAGAGGAGCTCAGGCTGAGGAGGGGTTCACTATGTTGACCCCAGTGCGTTTGTTGATTGATGTGTTGGCCTTCTCGTCCAACACTAGTTTCTCAGTGAACAAGAATAGAATTCCTAAGAGTAGGGGTACAGGCAAGCCGGCATTTACTTTAGCCTTAAAAACCTTCAACTTCCATGCTTCTTTTCCCACTGTTGCCTCCAGTCAGACATATTTGTTACATGTTACTGGTGATTAAGTTAAAGATGTTAGATCATCTTTGTGTTTTGCAAGTGAAAACCTTTGCAACCTAAGTTTCATGACAAGGTCTTTGTTAATTACTGTGGATGGACATCTGTTATCAAGGATTGTGTGAATAGATAGCGGGAACAAAGTGAGTGCAGGCCCCATCAATTCCAACTTCACCATCATATGGGGCACTGAGAGGGGGGGTCTGAGGAGAAAGACATGTGTGCATACATATAAAAATTGTCAGTGTTCTCATCTCAGACTTCCTCCTCTTCTGTTGGTTTGATGTATGCTAGTCCAGCCATGTTCTTGGGTTTGGCAGCCAGGGCTATTGCTAGCATCAGCATTTGGGTAGTCTTGGGGTTGGGCAATGAATTTGTAGTCTTCATAGGGCAGGTGTCTGGGGCCCTCAGGTGGTTGCAGTAGAAGGTGTGGCAGCATGTGCATCCTTGGTGTTCTGTGAGTAGTTCATCTGTTAATTTGGCTAACTTGAGGTGGGGCATGCCTGTCCCTGAGGTGGCGGATGAGGTGCTCAAGGTGCATGAAGGAGGTTCAGAGATTCAATCTATCAATGCCTTACATCTTTGGGCATGTTCTGTGTTGTTTGTGTCAATCATTGCTTGGGTCCTTGCCCATTCTTCAGCTAGTTCTTCATTCAGCTCCACCAACTCTGTAATCCACTCAGCTAAATCTCTGCCTGAAATCCTTTTATAGTCTACTTTTCAATGAAGCTCTGGGCCCATGTGGGATTCCAGATGTGCCTTGAAGAAGGTGTTGCTTAAGGTGTGTTCTGACCTTGTGTTTTCAAGCTGAGCATTGAGATTCTGTAGCACCACAACCCAGTCTGCAAACACCATATTCTCCTAATAGGAGCCTAGAATGATATCATGGACCTTTGTCTGCCAATCGTGGGGTAGCGCAAATTGCTGGAGTTCATTGAGGTATTGTTCGAGGGTCATCAAGTTGATTCTCAATTGGTTGATGTGGTACCAGGCGACAAACCATGGTTCTAACATACCATTTGCTACATACAACACCACCTCCAAATCCTTCTTTCCTAAGTGCTTCTGATATCTTTGGCATGCAATTGTCCATTGTCAGAAGACATGATTGTCCATGCACTCTTTGGTGAGCATGGGGCACTCTTTTAACTTGGTGATCCTAACTTCGGCTAGGGGTCTTTGATTGTCCGCATCTGGATTGAAAGCAAGAGTGGCTGCCATTTTTTTGTGTGTGACACTTGCTGCTGGTGTGTAATAAGCACCAAGTGATCTGGTTACAGGGTTGTTTTGATGGTAAGGGGTGAAATTGGCCTCAGATAACAATGACCTTGAGTTGTCTGACGACTCAGATGCACTGGAGAACGGTGAAGGAGCTAGGGCTGCTGAAGTTTCAGCTTCACTGGAGGTAGGAGAAGCTTCTTCCTTGGGCATCCTGAAGTCAGTCCAAGGGATGCCGGTTGGGGAAGGGGTAGTTGGTAAGGCACCTGGTAATAGTGCCAAAGACTCTTGTTTGTGCACCTCTTGTCTTGTGAGTAGAGGTGTAGGCATCAACGGCTGGTGGTGGCTTGAAGACAGTTTGATGAAAAATTTCACTGGTGTCAAAAAAAATAGAAGGCTATTGGTCTAACAGCCTCACTGAGACTCTAACAGACAAGGTGAAATTGTCTTCATTACTTGTAAGTTAAGACAGTCAAATATAACATAATTCTAAGTCTCACCTTTGTTACTTGTAAGTTAGGACAAGTAGCAAAGGTGCAATCAGAATTCTTTTGGAGACAGTGGTCATATGGTGTGCTGCAGCAGTAAGTGCCACAGCAGGAAGTGGAGCAGTGGAGAAAAGTAAATTTATGTTGTAAGCTGTCTCACAAGCTTACAGCAAGCAGTTGTGCATTGCTTTTCAATGCATTTTGATGGCCTCTTTAGTTTGATTAGTCAGAAAAACACTTACTATAACAGAGCAGCTGGAAAGACATGTAGCAGGCTCACAGAGACAATATAGTAGCTCAGTCAAAATACCATACAAAATCTAGCACTATAGACACTTCATGCATAATGTATCTCAATAAGTTTTTGTTAGGGCTTTTGTGCTTTGTGCAGAAATACTTTTGCCAAATCAGTAGCTCCCATCTTTCACTTCTGGATCCATCTTTTTCTATGAAATATCTAAATGCTTACATCAATATCACTGAACTTTTCCTTCAGTCTATGTTATCCAAAAAGCTCTGATTTCATGTTTTTCATCAGCATTTTACATTAGTATAGTGGCTCAAAAAACTATCCCAATGTTTTACACGTTTGAAAAGATGACATTGGCATGAAGAATTGGAAGTACCTAAAATTGTGGTTAAATCATATAAAATACTATGGCATCATAGCTACAACTTGCATTTTGGCTTATGTAATTCAAATCAAAAATTGATGGAGTAATGGCCATTTGAAAATGTTCACTTATTGTGGGACAGTTTTTTGAGCCTCTTTAACTTTGCAGGTTTATTCCTATTTTAGTCAGAAATAAAGAGTAAGTCGCATATGGAAATATTAACAGAGTCATGTGACCATGCTTGGTTATATTCAGAAGTGGTCCAAGTTGGTTGAATCACATTTTGACCTTCAACCACTATTATAAAAGTTACTTCTTCTGCACAATGCTCTACTGTTGCTTCTCTCCTTGCTCAAGAGAGTTGGAGATGGACAAGAAAAACAATCTTAGAGGCTATCCTGCTAAGCTTACTCCATATGATAAACAGGCTATTGTTCAACAAATCTCAACTGGGGGACTCTATGCAGCTGTTTAGGCCACCAATTTCATCAACAAAATCATTTCTGACCCCATCTCTCCTCAGACTGTCTGGAATGTGCTGAAGGTAAGGACGTATTGGTCTGTGACAAAGAGGAAAGTTCCTATGCTCAAAGCTGAACATCAGCAACTACAACTCAAATGGGCTTAAGAGCATTAAAACATGGAGGACTGAAAAAGAGTGTTGTAGATAGATAAGACAAAGGTTGACAGGATTGGGTTAGATTGGAAGCAGGGAGAAGGCATTTCAAACCAAAACATTACACCTACTGTGAAACATGGAGGGAATAATCTCATGATATGGAGCTGTATGAGTTGGAATGGGGTATAAAAGCTGGTAGAGGTGGTGGGAATCATAAATGCAGAGCAGTACTGCAAAATCTTGAATGATGGAGCAAAGAAGAGCTTTGAGAAGTTGGAGATGGAGGAGAGTGCCTGCTACTTTCAACAAGACAATGACCTCAAACACAACTCCAAGAGGACTAACAAGTGATTTGAAGACAAAACTTTGATGTTCTTTGGTGGCCAGCTCAATCTCCTGATCTTAACCCTATTAAACATCTCTGGGAGTACCTCAAGGAGCAGCTTAGGCAGTATGAAACACCTCATAGTGTGCATGAATTATGGGAGAGGGTTGCAAAGGAGTGGGATAAAAGACCACCAGAAATATGCCAAAGATTGATAGTGTCAGGTTCTATTAACTGCAAGGGCTTCTTTTCTAAGCAAGACCTTATGGAGTGGACTTGAGGTGGTTACAGATATGAAGTCCTATGTTGGAGACAAAGTCTGGGGTTGGTTCCAGGGTTTTACAAGTTATGGGGTTAATCAGAGGCTAGAAGGTGTAGTCCTGGGATGCTAGAGTAGGTCCAGGATTATATGAAGTACTACAGGATGAGGAATGTTAATGGGGAGGCAATAGGATAAGTCTGGGGATGGTCCAGAGGAAGGCAAGGTGAGAATTGAAGATCAAGATGAGTTTGAAAGAACTTAAGACAAGATAAAAGTTGAAGACAAGAGATGTAACAAAGAAAAGACAAGACAAGATTGAAATGAGTTCAGGGATTCAAAGAGAATTGAGCACAAAAATGGAGAGTTTACAAAACAACAAAGATAAATGAGGCAAATCACAGATGAGTAACAGAGCAATGGATCAGTAATATCTGCAATATCAAGATTACTTGTACAAGTTGACTACCTATGCCTTGAATACCAGGAGAGCAGGAACTGGTCCTGGGCTGAGCCAGATTAGTCCTAGAGTACTATATAGTTGTATGTACTGTGTAGGGCTCCAGGGTGTACTGGCAATGTTACTATAACTGTATGTCAGGGCTCCTTGCAGAGTAGGCCTGTTTGTAAGTGGCAAGCATCAAGATCATTGTGCCACTTGGTCTGACATCAGGTGTTGGCTGTGGGTGTTGGAAATGATCACTGAGTGTTGGATGCTGCATATGGGGCTTGCTGAATGCTGGTTGTGGCAGTTGCTGGAAGCTAGTTGATGGGTCAGTTCAGGGTCAGGGCTTGACAATCTGCAAGGTGGTGATTGCTAAGTGATCTGCTAGGTCAGGGTTGAGGGGGGGGGGCAGCAAACTCAGGGCTGAGGAGGTGTGGTGATAACTGTTTGAATCCTAGGCATGCTTTCTATTTGTCATGACCCACCTCCAGAGCACACCTCACCACCCCATCAACTCATCCACTGCTCCACCAACTGCTACTACAACCCTGACCCAACCTAAAGCAAATGGAGGACATAATATTAAAACTTAGAAAACTGTCTGTATGGATAAATATTTCAAAATGGCCATTACTCTGTCAGTTTTGATTCAAATTACATAAGCCTAAATTCAATTTGTAGCTATGATGCCACATAGTATTCTACATGATTTAACCAGAATTTGAGTTACTTCCAATCCTTCATGCCAATGTCTTTTTTCCAAAAGTATAAAACATTGGAACAGTTTTTTGAGCCACTGTCAGGCTTCTATTAGAGCAAACAACTATTTAAGAGTTGATACCAACATAAAGTATGTCAAATAAAGATCAGTGGACAAAGAAAAGAGATAACTGAAGAACTCAATGGTAAACTAAAAAACTAATGAATTGAAGATAGATGAAAGAAGCAAGAAATGAAGGAGCAAATATGAGTAATAATCAAGTAGTCAAAAAATCAAGTAACAATCAGGAAAACTAAGAGGCTTTTTATAGCTGTCAACTACTGCCTAAAAAAGAAGCTATAAGTATTTGAAACAAGCCTGAAAGTGATCTGAATCAGATGAAAGTGATCTAAAACAAGATATGTAGTCAAGATCTGGATATGTATAACATAGTTACAGGATTTTGGTGAGTTTTTTAGTCCTTAAATGTCCCAAGTATGTAATGTCCCAAGTATGTAATGTTTCAAGTATGTAAGACTCAGTTCTATAAAGAGTGTTGAAGACAACTCCAGTATAACCAAGTTACATGAATTCACTTTTCTTTTATTGTACTTTATGCCACCACACCTCATCTCAATCTTGATTGCTTATTTGCTATTCTTTAATCAAACTTTATTTCATCTCCATGTACCCAAAAAACATATTCTCAATTGTCTTGTTACTCATATTGTAACTCCTGAGGGTATGTTATTTTATCTCATACTTATTTACTTACATCCCCCTGTAGATTTAACTATCATATTTTGTATCTACAGGTACAATATAGTTGTCTTGTTACTTATATCATGATTCTTGAGGATCTAACTATTATATTTTGTATCTACAGGTTATTGGCCCTGTCCTGCCCATTTCTATGCAAGATAAAATTTTTTTCTTTGTTGTGATATTACTTACCAATACATCCTGATGACTTGTATGGATCTAAAATTGCCCACACATCCACAAATTGTTTACACTCAACTCTAACAGACTACTCATTTTTCCAGACAAGCTCCAATTTGATGGAGCAAACTTTATTCACTTTAAAAATAGAGTTCTGATTGCAGTGCACATGTGCAAAGCAAAGAAATACCTTGAGGGGACTATCCCATGTCCAGACCTGCATTTGGATCTACCTGCCAATTCTGAAGCTAACAAAAAACCTCTAGGAAAGGTGACAAAATTCCTTGTTGAACTTGAGGAGCAAGCTACTGCCATTGCCACTACTACCACCACTGCTACTCCCTGAACCTTGTATAAGCCAACTGAGGAGGAGTGGGACTTTTTCAATGCATAGACATTGGGACTTATAGCCTACAACTGCAAAAACCCAGTTGGACTGGATATTAAAATGAATGGTACAGCTGCCAAGGCTTGGAGCTCACTCACTAAGGCCTATGGAGTTGTCTCTGACTTTGCTGCCATGCGAGCCAAAAATGCCCTCCACACCACACCACTAGGTTCACTGATGGTGCAGATCTTCCAGTACACATTGCTGGCCTCTGAATCAAATGGAGCAAGACCATGGAAAAAGGGGCAAATATCTCAGACAGCATGTTTCAATCTATTGTGATGACATTACTTCCTGAATTGTAAAACATGGTAGTGGCTAGTATGTACTCCACTAAGACCTCCATTCACTTCATCTCAGGTCTCCTAATCTACTGAGAGTGACTGAAGATGCAAAAATCATTGGCTCCAATTGTGACAGCCCTACAGACAAACTCAAAAACCCCTAGTTCCAAGTTAGTATTTACTACATCAAACTGTCAATGCACCAAACACATAGTCAAGAATTGCTACTGGCATAAAAGGGGTAAGGAAGAGCAATTTCCTCCAAGCTTCCATGATAGGAAGCAAGCACTGGCAAAACTTGCTACATCATAAGCAAACAACAAACCAAACCTCACTGCAAATCTGACCAACACTACCCAATCCATTGAAACACCTCAAATTTTTTATGCACTGGCTGTAAACACCTCATCTGTCCTTGAAAATCACTATGTCCCTATACCTTCCTCTAATTTGATGATGTGTATGTAAGCTGGAGCTAGATCCACTCCAACATTTGCTGACTCAAGTACAAGCAACTACTGCTTCATAAGCCATAAAGCATTTGTTGAGTATATGCCATATAAAGTACCAAGGAACTAGCAATGGCAAAGGGCATGACTTTTTGCATAGTGGGGCAGGGAACAGTCTGAAAAATTGTCAATAAAAGCAGAGGCAAGGCAGAACTTCAATTCAAAAATGTGCCACACATACTTGATCTGTCTGCTAACCTCATATCAATTGAAAAACTTGATATGGCTAAGTTCTTAATTATATTTGTGAAAGAAATGTTTAGAGACCCCAACAGAAAGAAAGTGTTTACTGGGAAGAGTGCAAACAGCATGTACTCACTAGACATGTTTGGAGCAGTATTCAACCCTATGGCTATGGTGGTAGCACCTTTGAAAATGTCTCTTGATCTGGATAGTTGGCATCAATACTTCAGGCATGCAGGAGTTAAATTAATATGGACTGCCACTAGAAAAGGCTGGGTTGATGGACTAGTCATCAAAGGTGACCCTAGTGTGAAAGGCATATGCAAGAACTGTGTGTGTCAGGTTCCATTGACTGTGGGGTGAGAGCTTCTTTCTAAACAGGACCTTACAAGGCAGACTTGAAGTAGTTATGTATGTGAGTCTCTATGTTGAAATTAGAAGTCTGGGGTTGGTTCTAGGAGTTTACAAGGTGTGGAGTCAGCTAGCAGCTGCAGGATGGAAGTTTCAGGGTATCAAAATGGCTCTATTAACAAAGTGTTCTAGAGTGAATGGTGTGAGTCCTAGAACATGTAGTCAAACCAAGTGTAAAGTATAGGGTTGAGTTATGCAGGGGTACAGGGTCTAAGGAGGAGAGTGGAAGGAGGAATCAGTTAGAAATACTAGCAAGAGAGTGTGGAGCAAGTCTGAAGGAGGGTCTAGAGAAAGCAAGGCAAGATCAGAGATTGAGAGGAGCTTTTGAAAGAACTTACGTTGAGAAGAAAAAGTCAAAGTTAAAATTAATTGAATTAATAGAGGCAAGGCAGGTTCAAGACAAGTTCAGAGATTAAGAGAAATTCAAGTTTCATAGTAGAGTTCATGAAGCACAAAATGAAAGCAGATGAAGCAAAGTTCATGATGTTATTGGCAAATATCAAGACTACCTGTACAAGTGGACTAACCAAAACTTAAGTAATGAAAAAGAAAGGGCTTGTCCCAAGTTGAGTCAGATCAGTTGCAGAATACTGTATAGAGGTGCTGTATAGAACCCTGGGATGTGTTGACAAAGTGTCCCAGGACTGTATAGCAGGTTCTTGAGTCTATTTGTGGATGGTGGTGTGTTGAGCATGTCTGATGTTGGGTGCCAGCTGTGATCATTGGGTTAATTGCTGGGGGCAGATGTTGGATGATACACATGAGGATTGCCAGAGGTTGGCGCAGGTGATGCATGCAGTAATCGCTGGGGGTCTGTTAGGTTAAGGTCAAGGGTGTCAGGACCCCCACCCATTTCCTCCCATCAAATTCCAGCTCTGATCCCTCTCCAGTAGATCAGCCCCATTCAAGTGTCAGCCCCATTCAGGTGTCAGCCACATCTAGATCTAGCCACATCCAGGTCTCAGCCACATCTAGATCCAGCCACATCCATGTCTCAGCCACATCCAGGTCTCAGCCACATCCATGATCCTGTCACAATCTGCCACCACCACCGGTATGCCGCCAACCACTGCCAGTATCCAGCCCCAGTCCTGGTGCACCCCAAACTCATCCATAAGACCTGGGCCCAGACTGCTACCAAGACCGGCCATTCCCAGCAGCCATCAGCACATCAGCAGCCATCAATACCCATCACCACCCACACATGCCACATCAGCGCTGGCCCCAGCAGTCTCCAGCTGCCAACACCACACCAGCGCTTGCCCCGGCAACCCCCAGCTGTCAATGCCACCATCAGCACTGACCCCAGCAATCCCTGGCCCATCACTAGCAACCTCCATTGCCCTCCTTTCCCAATTGAGCAGCCATCACAACTCGTGCATCAACGCATCACCCCAGCCCAAACTCCACGCCCACACCTCCTCCTCAGTCAACTCCTCACCTCCCTGCCATTCCATGCCTCTGCACGCTCCCAAAGCAAGACCCATGCTTTGTGAGCTTCCTTTACACCACTCGACCAACTCCAATGCCCGCAGCACCAGCAAGAGTCCTGGCACCATTGCACAACTCCTTGCATGAACCACAGGCTCTAACAAGAACCCCTGCACCATGACTTGCTACGGAGCCCAGGCCCACACTCCAGAGCCTTCCTGCCCCTCGTATATAAGTTATAGCATAGCGTCTGGTACAGTAGTGTTGATATTGCCTATCTTTCCTGTTCTCCAGTCCAGTTTTGTACTCTTATCATTTCCATCAATCTTGTCTATCTCATCTCTATTTTCCAATTTATCTCATACTTGACTCATTCTAGTTTCTACTCTTTTATCACTTGTCTTGTTCTTGATCCAATCTATCTCGTTTTCTTCTCCCAGTCTTACTCTCTAAGTCTCTGTCTCTGCTTCTCTCTTTCTTTCTCTTCTTCTATCCCTTTTTCTCTCTTTGTCTCCATTCTCCTATAAATCTCTGACTCCCTTGATCACACCCTGCCTTTTCCCTTTGATCCCCAGCCCCACATCTAAACCCCAGCCTACCAGCGCTCACTCCCCCAGGACTTATTCTTAGCCCTAGAGCTCACTCCCAACCCCTGTAGTTCCCTTGACAGCCCCCTGGACTAGTCTCAGTCCCTCCATACTTGCCCTTGTTCCCTCAATCCCAGATTGTATGCTGCACCTGCAATTCCAGTTGTGTGTATAGACTTCCTTCTGTGCACCAAGTAAAGATTTGCCCAGTAGTCTGAGCCCCCATGGTCAGCGGAACCTGACAGATCCCTTGTTCCAGATCACTTCCATTTGACTTAGATCACTTCCACCTGACTCAGATCACTTCTAGCTTCCCATTTAGGTAGTGGTCTACAGCTATATAAGGTCTGGTAGTTAGTAGCTACTCCCTAGCCTTGATATTCCTGATTGTTACTTGACTTCCTGATTACTGTTACTTGTGTTTGCCTCTTGATTGTTCATTGCTTCCTCTCATCTGCCTCTAATCCATTAGTTTCCTAGTTTACCATTGAGTTTCTCAGTCATCCCTTTTCTTGTTTATTTACATTTGATTATCCTTGGTTCCACATACTTGTTGTTGGCATCATCTCTGCCCAGGTAGTTGTTTGCTCTGGTAGGAGCTCCCCAGGTCAGGGTTCTGACAAAGGGTTGGTGATCTGGGATTGCCAAGGAGGTCTGTTAGATCAGGCTTGGTGTTGGGGTGAGGGTGATTTGGGCAGTGTTTGAAGGTGTTCCAGGGTTGCATGGTGTGCTCCAGAAGTGAATTATAACAGTGTGTATGGAAAGCATACCTTGTACCCTTACAACAGTGTGGAGATCTGCATTGACCAAATCTATCTTTGGGTAGTGCATTGTACATGATGCTTGCTGCAAATGGGAGCTTCTCATGATTCATATAACACTTTCTAACTCAGAAAGATGCCATGACAACTCTTGAAGCATTCTCTGCATACTATGAGTTGGAGTGAAAGACTGGCATAGAGCACACATACATCACTTGTTTTCTTTGATGGTCAACCATTATCATTACACTGTTTTGATTCCCTGAACCAAGAGTAATCCTTAGAGTAGCTCAGCACTTCAGCAAACAATGAGTCCTTTGAATAGCTCCATACAAGGTCCTGCTGAAACTTGTCACAATTCAAAGCCTCAAGCCTAGTGAGAAATGGATCCAGAACAATCTGAAGACCAATCAGAAATTCTGAGGAACTCTGAGTTCCTCAGGAATCCAACTAAAAAGTGCTGAAATTTGGCAGTTTTGAGATAATTGTCATATTACATCATCTGTCAAATCATTCAACACATGTTGTCAGACTGGAGTTACAAATCAGTACATGGAAGGAAACCATGTCCAAGTGTTCTAAACCAGTCTGAAATCTCCACACAAACTCTATTCCAGAGTATTAGTAGTCAAATCACTGATATCAATGCATCTTGCCTTGTTAACAGCACACTGTAGTCTGTATTTTACTTGCCTTGAAGAACTCACCATGGAAATAAAACCTTGCAACTGTACAATTTGCTGTGGTGCTCTTGTGTCTTTTACCACTGTTTGGAGATATTATAACCATCCAAAATTCAAAACACAGAACACATATTTCTATGCTGATTGGCTCTATAGCACTGAAAAGGATATGCAGGCTCTAAGCAACCCAAGCCTAGAGGAAGAAGAGAAACATGTAAACACTTGAAATCAAGAAAATGAGCATGTCTGATATGTATAAATCTGCATAGTATGTGATGTCATTGTCAGGGGACCAGTTTCTGGACCATGTCCAACCCCACTCCAAGCTTAGTCCAACAATATGCCTATTCCTAGCAGATCCAACCGGCCACTTGGCCCACCCTTTCCCCTTCCATCTCTTAGTAGTCAGCCTTGATGAGTCATATGCATGGACCTTACTCAGCATCAATTATTGTTAGCATTACATACCAGGGCCCAATTAGTAAACAGTATTAGTAATAACACAGCCACTGATGTAGTATATATAGGCAGCCTGTGGATAGAATATCCCCAGGCTGAACAATAGCAGTGTTCTCTTGGCCTATCCACTGAATTGACTGTAAGCTCTCTAGCGACATCTGACCCTCTGCTTGCTCTGCTTGCCCCTTGCCCAACTCTTGCTTGCCCCTGTGCCTGCCTGACTCTCGCTTGACGCTTGCATTGCTGGCTCTGTAGAAGGAGTTCTGCAGACGTTTAGCCTTGTCCTTACATTCTTCTTGTTCCAGGGCACTGGCCATTGGGTCATGCCAGCTACCTTCACTGGGTCCATCTCCACCATTCCCTAAGAGATGACCAGCCCAAGGTACTCAATCCAGGTCTGCTTGAATTCACACTTCTCTGGCTTGAGGTAGAGTTGATGCTAGCAGAGACATTCCAGGACTACTCAGGTGATGCAGTGGTGCTCCTCCAAAGTGTTGGTGTAGATGAGGATGTCATCAAGGTATACACACACTGCACCATTTGCAATCAGGTCTCAGAAGATATTGTTCATCATTGTTTGGAAGGTGGCTGGACTGTTAGTGAGCCCAAAGAACATTACCAGGGGCTTGAACAGTCTGTGGTTGGTCTGGAATGCTCCCTTCCACTCATCCCCTTCCTGGATGCACACATTGTTGTAGCCCCATCAGATGTCCAACTTTGTGAAATAATACACACCCTAGAGGTTGTTAATGAGCTCAGCAATGAGTGGGAGGGGGTAGTGGTTCTTGATGGTCATTGTGTTGAGCACATGGTAGTCCTGGACCAACTGGAGGGAACCATTCTTCTTCTTGATGAAGAACACTGGTGAGGCCATTGGAGACTTTGAGGAGTGGATGTGTCTGGACTTGAGATTTTCCCAGAGGAATGCATCTAGCTCATCCTGTTCTTTTGGCACAAGTGGGTAGACTTTGCAGTTAGCAGGCTTGGCATCAGGCATCAGCTCAATCACATGGTCCCACTGCTTGCGCTCCAGAAGGGAGTCAACCAAGGCCTTGGAGAAGATGTCCTCAAAGTCATATAGGTGGTCAGGGACCACGTCTTAGAAAGCCTGGGGCTGGGTATTCATTGCAAAGGCCTGAGTCAGTCACTGGGAAGTAGTCTGGCTGGCCTAGATCTCTTCTGCAGAGGGTGGCATTAGCAAGGTCATAGTGTAGATGTAGTCTCCTACCTCAATGGCATTGTCCAGCTGCTCCAGGTCCTGGGCAAGTTGGAACTCCCTCTCATATTCCTCTTCCTGCTTGGAGTTCCCACTGCTGTGTCTGTTTTCTTCATAGAGGGCCTCTCTATGAGGGAATGCCAGAGGCGGGGGGTCCAGCAGGTCAAGGTCCATGAAGGGGAGGTGTCCTACTCAACATGTCCAGATAGCTGTGCATTTCCACATAGCGGTGCACCGCTCCTTCTTTGATTCCTCCATGCAGGTAGTGCAGTGCTGGAGACATTGGCTCATTGTTACTTCTCCCTTGGTCCAGTTGATCTCCAGGTTGTGCTCCTGGAGCCAGATAAAGCTAAGAATCATGTTCTGCTTCCCCAGGCTGGTGACTACAAAGGTGGCTTGCTCTATATGCAACTTGTACCAGAGAACAAGGTCAACTACCGCACAGATGGATTCAGCTTCATTTAGGGTACCATCAATATTGTACACTGGAATCTGGGAGAGGAGGGGACAAGTGGTAAGCTGGTGGTGCTCCACAATGAAGAGCTCAGTCACCCTGGAGTCTGGGAGAGTGACAACACTCTGAACTTGCTGAGTGTCCATGGTCTCAACTTCAACGTTGAGCCGGAGTGAGTTGGCAGACGGGGCTGAGGCCACTATGTAGCAGCATAGGAGGCAGCACTCCCAGGCAGGGAGTCAGGGTCTTTTTTGGGCAGATTTTCTGGGTACATCTAAGGGGGTGCTTATGGTAGGCAGTGCAAAGGAGTCATCAGGAGTTGTATTGGTCTCTTCTACTGATCAGCAAGTGAACCAATTAGCACTAGGCAGCAGGGGTGTACTATTCACCTGCTGCTTCTCTGAAAACCCTCCTCCAGCATCTCTGCAGCTACTGAGTCACCAGGTGCTTCTCCCTCAGAGTAGTTCAGAATTGCCACATCAGGCAAGGAAATGCTGGCGCTGTCCCAGGCCACCAGAAGTTGCAAGAGGAGCTCCTCCTATTCCTCTGGAGCAAGGTACTGGACCTTGAGGCCCAGAGAGCACCTTCAAGCAAAGTAGCCAGGGGCACCGCAGCGTCAGCACAGAAGAGGAAGGGCAGCTCATTGGCATCAACTGCTACTGGTCCTAGACCACCCTGTACCAGGAGTCTACTTAGTCATCTGCTGGCCTTCTTTTTGCCAAGTTGTCAATCTGATCCATTAGAGCAGATTGCAGCCCTTCCTGAAAGGTAAGACAGAGCTGCAAGCCATCAGAGTAGTTGGCCTGCTCCATGAGCACCCAGAACAAGTTGATGTACTTGTTCAGGGACCTCTTGCCTTGCCCATACTGGTCCTTGTCTCATAGGGCCAGTGCAGCGGTCTTGGCTGGGTTCTGGGGGAAGAACTCATCCTGGAACTCCTGTTCAAATGTGGCCCAGTCTCCAAACTCTGCGACTCCTCAGGGGTGCCAAAAGATCCTCATTGCATAGGTTGCTGCCCACCTGGACTTCATGAAGGACAGGACCCACATGATCTTCAGCTTGTCAGAGAGGAAATTGTCACCATAGAGCTGGATGTAAGTGGTGCAAGACTGGAGGAAACACTCTCCAGATGTGCAGTCACCATTGTACACATCTGGGAGTGCTGGGCGGGGAATGTTGGCATGCCCTGGAGCTGAAGGGGCCAGTCTTGCAGCTGAGAAGCACAGGACAGAAGGAGAGGATGCAGCTGGGGCTGCAGGAAGGCGCTCAAGAAGCATCCAGAGGAAATCAGAAATGGTTTCAGTGGTTTGATGGAGGGTGGAAAGTTTGGAAGTGTGGAGGAATAGGGAGGTCTGAGTTAGTTGCATCTGTGCTTCTAATTGGAGCAAGCAACTCCAGGCATTGTGCTGTGGAACTGGGGTGTCCAAGGGAGGATCTGGAGAGGCTAGCTGAGACATAGAGACAGAGGGGCTTAAGTCTGGTGGGGAGGCAACAGATAGGGGCCTAACAAATTGGCAAGCTATAGGGGGCCTCCAAGCCAGAGTCCTTAGACTTGTATTGCTGTAAAGTCAATCCCTGGAGGTTGCAGCTAAGTCATGCAACTGGCAGAGAGGAATCCAAAGTGTATTAGAGCAGTATGATACAACAGGAAATGTAGCTAATTACCTGGC
>JAGGAU010008593.1:0-15043 GCA_017657275.1 Termitomyces sp. T108 | reverse complement strand
CTATTCCCGGACAACTCCGGAGGTCCCAAGATGGAAATAGCTCCAGAACGTCCTGAAATGGAAGTCCGGAAATCTCCGGACTGCCCCGGAACAATCCCGGAGGTCCCAAAATGGAAGTCCCCTGACACCCGGTATCCCCATACTACTCCTTGCACAAACCCTGGAATCCAGCAAGAACTCCTGCACCACAACTTGCCATGGAGCCCAGACCTGAGCCCTGGAGCATCCCTGCCCCCCTCGTATATAAGCCATAGAGTAGCATCTGATACAGTAGTGTTAATATTTGCATAACTTCCCCATTTTCTAGTCCAATTTTCTTACTATTTCTATTGATCTCACCTATCTCATCTCTATTTCCTGAATTGCCTTGTACTTGACTAGTTATCTTCTTTACTCTTTATTCACTCATCTCGTTCTTGCCTCAATCTATCTGCTTTTCCTCTTCCAGTCTCCCTCTCTAAGTCTCTGTCTCTGTCTCTGTCTCTCTTCCTTTCTTCCTCTTTCTCTTCATCTCCATTCTCTTCTAAGTCTCTGACTCTCCCAACTGCTCTCTGCCTCTTTCCCTTGACCCCAGCCCCAGGACTTAACAAGTCTTGTGTCTAAACCCCAGCCCATCAGCACTCGCTTCCCCAGGACTGAGTCTCAGCCCTGGAGCTCATTTCCGGACCCTGGAGTTCTCTTGATAGCCCTCTGAACTAGTCCCAGCCCCTCCATACTCACCCATTCCCCCTCAATCCCAGTTTGTATGCTGCACCCGCAATTCTGATTGTGTGTGTAGACTTTGTGTGTGCCAAGTAAGAATTTGCCCAGTGGTCTGAGCCCCCATGGTCAGCAGAATCTGACAATAATAACTACTCACCTAGCAGAGGGATGTCCAAAGAGAACATGTCTAGGAATTTCCTATACCAGAATAGATGCTTTTGAGGCTTCAGAAGCATGGGAAACAACTATACAGGACAACAAAACCTTAAAAAACTTGAAAATTGCAAGACAGGACAAATCCAGAGTTTTGGAAGTCAGAAAGGCAAACTCCAGCTTATATAACCAATTTCTATGTGGTGCTGAGGGGCAATACTTGTCTGGATGATAGCTGGAGACCCAGAGCATCTCAAAGGCTGAAAGGAGTACCAACAGATAGTGTCAAAGGAGTAGAATCAGTAAGGTAAAGGAATGATGGAAGAAATATGGAAATGAATGAAGGGGAGAATGAGAAATGAAGAGTGAGAAAGGGAGAAAATGAGGAGTCCCCTGACAACACACTTTCATGGACTACTATCAGGACAACTGGGTTGATCAGCTTCTATTTGCAAAGTTTGTCTACAACAATTATGTCAATTCAGCAATTGGAATGGCACCCTTCTATGCAGAGTATGCCTACAACCTGACCTTTTCCATTGATCCAGTGAACTCTCAGTTGATGCCAAAGGCTGACAAGCATCTTGACCGCATATGTGAGGTACAAGGGGAACTCAGAGGGTTGCTGAAACTCATGGCAGAATGGATGAAGCGTTTCTATGATGCTTGGGTCAATGAGGCCCCTAACTACATGATAGGCAATCAAGTTTACCTGGAGCAAGCAGACTTGCGCTCAAACAGACTCAATCACAAATTGGACTTTAGATGTTTTGGTCTCTTCAAGGTTGTGCAGAAGGTCTCCACAATAGCATACAGGCTGGAACTGCCAGACAGGTGGTCAATCCACAACATTTTCCATGTCTCTTGTTTGGTCCCAGCATGAGAGGACACAATCACAGGGCATAGACAGGACCCACCACTACCAGTACAGATGGACATGGGAGATAAAATGGAGATTGAATGCATTCTGCATAAGAGAAAGACTAAGGGTGGGGTAACAGAGTTTCTGGTCTGGTGGAAGGTGTATGACAAGAGTGAGGATGAGTGGCTAAATGAGTACAATATGCCACACACCTTGGAGGCGATACAGGAGTTCAGAGAGAACAAAAGGGTACATGGGAAGTGCAAGTGGCATGGAAAGACCTGACAGTGTGTAGGAGCATGTTCTTTTTCCCTTCTTTTCTTTTTTTTCTATTTCCTTTATTTCTGTCTCATGTATGGGCACTCTTCTTACAAGTAGGGGGCAGGTGTCATGATATGCACATGACCATTAAGCCACACTAGTTAGTTGCACTGTAAATATGTTTTTCTTAGTTCTATTCATCTTGTAAACAGGTATGCACCACATACTATTCAATACTTATTTAATAAATATCTTGTAAACAGTCTTGTTGTAGTGCTGCTTTGCAAATCACAAACAACAGCCTAACACTCAGCTTCAGCTAACAGGCCAATAAAAGTGATAAAATGCCTTCTCCATACTCTGGCACTTCATCATATCCATCTTTTGCAGGTGGCTTGAGCATCCATTCAAACCTGGACTCAGACACCTCCTGACATTCCCTTTCCCTTATAATCATTGCATGTACAATTATATTTAATTCAATGTCATAAAATGCAGGTGAATTTCCAAGATGTAAAGACTTAACAGGTTCAAGATAGGATAGTCATCAGGACAGGACAATTGGTGAGAGTGATTGGAAATTTTCCATAGTGACAAAGGTTGTATAGATGGGATATCCAGCTGTGATAGCTGAGTAAGATCATGAAAGACTGGTGTGCTCCTGATGTGCAGCATCTACATTGAAACGTCAGCATCAGCAATGCTTCCACTTTCTAGAATCCCAGACACTGAGCTCCTCCCTTAGATTCTTGATATGGCATAGTAAGTGTTTGAGGAGACCACCTGTACAAGCATTCTTTTTATCCATGCTGAAGCTATTCTCCAGATTCAGCATACACATGTCTCTGAAGCTCAAGATACAAACCTTTTGACATGCTATCAAGTCCTCTAGTATACATATAATAATTCCAAGCTGTTCTCATCCATCCCATAGAAAGTGTTGAATGTTTGTACAAGTGCTATCTTAAAGCCTTTATCCTCAGCTGTTTCTTTATTTCACTGGAGGAAGCAAGCTAAACAGCGATATTTTTGCCATGTAAAATTAGAAGGATTATATGAGGATCCATCGCAATTCTTAAAGAATTCTCTTAATGCAGCCTAGCATGACACTTGTCAGTGCACAAACATTGCATATGGGAATGCTACAAAAAGACTGACATTCAAAGGTGGAATAACTGACCAGTGCCTTGATTGCAGAAAGGTACTGTGTCTGGGCCTCCTCAGTCAGCAGCCGGTCACTTCTATTACAGGAATGTGGGCTTGGGTGAGGAAGGATAGCCCAGCATTTCCAGAAGCTGGAAAAATAGCACTCTACCCACAACTGCATTGTGACAGACAGAAGTGGCTGATATGTTATACTGATTGAAAATCCCATTAAATGACATGTAGCAAGTAAGTCCATTCATAAAAATTGACTTATAACTTGTGAAACAGAACAATGACCCAAAGCAGCAATAAGCAATGTGGTCTGAGTGGTGAAAACTGTCAAGGATCAACCTATCAATAGTCTGTGTTCAAGCTGTAACCTCAGCATTGCAACTTTTTTGATTGCGGTCTTCATTTGTCAGCAATCACAATCAGGGCAAGAAGATCTTACTGAGGTGCACTATTGAAAGAAGCCTTCCAAGATAGCTTGGCCAGCAACTTTACATATTATTGATGAGTTCTTTTGATTGGTGAGAATAAGTTGAGAAGAGCAAAGAAGCAAAGTAGATGTACCTGTCCAGCTGCAAGCAGAGAAATGGTGAACAATGTCACTGCACCTAAAGAAGGATTAGATGATATAATAGCAAAAGAAACAGATGTATATACATAACCTGTTCCACCAAGTCTTGAATGAGATCATAGACATCAAAAAGGCTCACCCAAACCTCATTTCCATGCTGAGCACCACTGTGGAAGAACACCACACTTGCCAAGATCAAAATACTATCACTGAATGAACACTATCCATGCAGGTGACAATGTAGAGAATTACAGATGTCCTTAGTCACTCCAACAATGTGTAGTCAACTCATTCTGTCATTTATCTGTAGAAGATTACAGATGTCTACAGGAGATATTTAGTCAGGAGATAAATAGGATGTAAGTATAATTTGCTCATCCTCAATCACTTCAACAATGTGTGGTTGACTGAGGGTAGCATTTTCCTGTTGTATGGATATTTGATAAAATAAATAAGGTTTGATATTAGCTACCAATTTCCACCACATTTGGTGGTGGCTGAGGGTTTACTAAATAAGAAAATGGATAGGTAAGTATGACATACTGATGGGCCATGCAAGTCCTATTTCAACAGACAACATTCAAGAAACACTTACAGGGAGTCCAGGAAAGTATCCCAAACACAGCGTCCTCAATCCATACTACCCACTATGATAAAACAGCTCATTTGTCATCCTGAAAACTGGAGTATGGGACTGAGGCTAAATATGATTGTGCTCAATGACTGAACTTTTGCCTAGGCCATGATCAGATGTCACACTTTAACTATCAACAGTAGATCCCAGTCCCAAAGTGATGCATGAGGAGGGCAACCTCTTTTTGGTGTACACTCTTAAATACTTGTAATGAATCCATATCTTGCATGCCAGGACCTCTGAATAGACCAGCACATTAGTCCCAGTAGTACAAGATTTGAGAAAGGGATTAGTGTGCAGAAATAAAATGAAGAAAGCTAAAAGAGAGTATTATGACATCAAAAAGGCTTTTCCTTCCTTACAGGTATCTGCAAAGCCCTTTCCATTAGTAAACCCAGGATATCTAGTAAATCATTGTATTTGGCTTAAGAGGAGAATAAAAAAGCAAAAGATGAAATGTAAAGACAGCAAAAGAGATCTATGATAATGATATGAAGAGATGGAAGTGAGTCAGTATGCTCAAGAGGATGTGCCTCATTAAAGGATACCTTCAGCTTTGACAGGGTACCAGAGAACCCAATAACATGGAAAATTCTTTATAAAATAAAAGTAATGCAATAGATAGGTGAGTTGCAATTTCCATAATAAGTCAATTGTCACACCCAGCTCATTCATTGGGTAATTGATATGACAGGTTTCAAGTTTGGCATTCTGTCTCTTCATTGCACTCAGACAAGAAAGATCAACAAGCAATAATATTGTTCTTTTGTACTCTACAAGTTTTTGTGCATATTTAGCAAAACATTGGGTAAACAATCTTGTGGGGGCTTTTCAACCTCCCAAGAAAGATAAGTGACAGCCTTAGTGCCTACTGAAAAAAAGACAGATAAGTTAGTCATAATTCCCCTTGTTTAGGAGCTTACAACACATTGTGGAAACTAGCTGGTAATCCCCACTTCTAGCTGTGGCTCCTGATGGTGGTGCTCACCAGTTAGCATGTGAATGATAAAGTGAGCCTCATGATGGACTCCTGTAGTTTTGGCACTACTTGTAGGTATGGAGCCAAGATATTCTCATGCTTCAAAAGCTAACCATAGAAGAGACCATCTTCTGATGGTTTTCATTGCTTCAAAAGGAATACCCCATAGTAAGTATTCCAGCATGGCACCAATTGTGATGCTGTGTCTCTAAAGGGGTTTGAGATGGGCAGCCACAGTGGCTTTACCAAGCACTTCCAAGAATTTCCACTTGGTCAATGGCATGCTTTTGCCTTTCTTGTTGCAGTATATGAAAAGTGCCCCATTGTGTGGAGGGTCATTAACCTCCATGTGCCTTTCCAATGCCTGCTTTGGGTTGGACTTTCCATTCTGTGCTGCCCAGGCAACAGATTTGCCATACAGGGCTGTCTTAGTCCATGGAAGGAAAAATGAGACCATTGCCAGCCCATTCCAGTTGATTGATGTCAATACATCAACTAGTTTGACATGAATCAGAGGATCAAAGCTGTTGAAATTACTCACTGTGAACTCACTTAGTCTAGCAGCCATGTAAAAACAAGTGCTTGCGCATGCAAACACTGCTATGTTGATGGGGTTGGGGTTGATTGAATCTATCCCTAACTGCTCATACATGGATTCTAAAAAACCTGGCATGCACAGGCTTTTCTTCTTTTTCTTAGATGTAGCTGGTGCTAGCTGCTCTTCTGCCTTTAACAAAGCATTCATTCTGTCAGTGTCCAGAGCCCATCAAACTTTGTGCAGGAGATGCCATGCTCACAGCTCTGCAAGAAAATTCTCAATTGCTGCCTTGGAGTAAGCTCCTGCTACCATTGATATGAATGCTTTTAAGACTGCTGGTGATGCTGGTGCTTGATCTTCTTCCAGGATTTCATGGTGATCATAGAAAATATGATACACCAATAATCCAGTGCTGTAAGTTTCCTTGGTGGATTCAGCCTAAGCTGTGTTTATCACCTCAAAGACTCTTCATTCATCTTTTTCCATTATCATGCTCAAGATTCTGTTCCCAGCACTTACTGGTTGTGCCTTCTTGTGCTTCCAGAGCCATAATCTTGTCTTGGCTAATATGTGTGGTCTCAGATCTGACTCCTTTAGCTCTGATCCTGGAGGGTACAGTTGTGGAGGACATGCCAGTGTTTTATCTGTCTGCAGTTCCATGTAGTTATAAGGTCTCTTCTACTTCTTACCAGTGTGTTTTGAGGTCAAACCACTCTTGGATTTGACCTCAATCAAGCTTTTTGTAGTCTGATCTGAATTCCTGACCAGATGGTTCAATCTGTTGCACATGTAGGCACTGCTCAGGCTCTCTGTTCCCTTGTTATTACTGACAGCCTTGTGTCTCAAGGTTGATGATGAACTTTGCAATAGCACTGGGAATGGGTATCCTTGGCAATAGTAACTCTTCCCTGTCAGAGAAACCTCTGAATGGCCTGTCTGCAGGGTTAAACTTGCTCAGTACATATTGAGTAAGTATTGAGACCCCATGCTGTGCTGTCTCAGCAACCATGTGCTTGAAGATCTCATTGACTTGTCAGTTTTGACTCTGGCTGACCCACCAGCCTTCTACCACTCCTTTATTATCATTGAAGACTTTGATTGGTTTTGGAGTTTCCTCTTGGCTGATGATCATCCTGACAAGAAGCCAGAATCCAACCACTTCTGCCCAACTGATGTCCCTTCCTTCAGTCTTCTACCCATGCTTCAGCTTCCATCCCCACCATCTTTGTCTGACCATGATCCCAATTCCATGCTCTGAGCTGGCATCTGAGTAGGCTGAATAATTTGAGCACCTGCATCTCCAACCTCACCAAAAAATCTACAGTCAGAAGCCAAACCAAAGCAATCCATGGTATCCACTGCATAAGAATCTTCACCTGGCAGCTTGACCATGATGCCAGGCCATTGAGACAGCTTGATTGGGATAGTTCTGTAGGCTTTTTTGACATCTCTGATGGCAGCTTGGGACCCAGGCAGAAGTCTTGCAATGGTAAGAAGAACAATGCCAAAGGTGCCCCAAGTGCAGGGGAAATCTGCCACATTAATTGTGCTATTGATTGAAGCCATGCTATTGGCTGAAGAGTGGGGGTAAAAGAGATTTTGGATGTGTCAAAATTTTCCTGGCTTGCTTGGCTTTGGGATGATGTGAACTGGGGATGTTGGGAATGGTCCTAAGATCCTCTCTACTTGCTCTCACAAGAACAGTCCAAGGTAGTGACCTTTCACAAATTCCACTTGCACAATTTTCCAGAACTTGCTTGCAAGAGTGACTACCAATCCTCTGTTCTTTGATGTTGAAGTCTCTCTGATGCAAGGGATACCAGCATCAAATCTTCTTTTGAGACTTTTGACCAGCTTTGGGTGACTACTTTGAATTCATGCCTTTTCAATGTGAACTTCTCACACATCAGGTTTGTATGGTGTGCAGAATTTAAAGTTGTTGAGCCAAAGGGCATCTCTGAGCTCCGTGATCTTTACTTCTACATCCAGAACACTTGTGTTTGTGGTCATGCAAAGTGAGCTGGTATCCATGGGGTTTTTGCCAGTCTGTCCAGATTTCCCTTCCATTAGGGTTGAGCAACCTGTTGTTTTTATTTTTGTGAACCCAGGCTTTCTTGCCATTCCACAGCTCTCTTGCTGCACACTTCCAGATATTGTGTGTGTTTCAACCAAGACATACTGCACAGTCTGTGTTGGAGGACCCTCCTTTGGTTGAGTAGCCTGCATGGGAGTGAAAAAACTCCTCACTTCTTCTCTTGGTCTTTGGTATGTGGGCATCTTTGGTGTAGTCTAGGGACCTAGAGCACTTCCTCTTCATTTTGGCTGCTTGTGTGGCACCCACTAACTCTTGCTTGTGGATGCTGAGCTCTAACCATCGTTGAAGTCGAGCTGAGTCTGTCGACCAGTGTTATAAATGAGATGTATTTAGCACATAGGACCAATGAGTAAATTGCCATGTGCCCAAGCTGACAAATATGTTGTCATATGCAAGATGGCTGACAGCAAATGTCATATGCCCATACAGGAGTGAATAAGTCACCATATGTAGATATAGCAACAAAACAGTTCATCCTATGCAGAGAAGACAACAAGCAAATTGTTACAAGTGAGCATGATAAAAACTGTCATATATGCCAGCAACGGGCAAACAGCCATATGCAACATGGGCCCAGGAGCATCTAGTTTGAGCAGGTAAGGCAGATATCATATGCTGAACCCATAAGGTGAGCATGACCTAACCCTAAGCCCTGGTTTGATTCACCAGAAAATTGGAAAGGAGAGTATGGAGTATATGTCAGCTTTAATCACATTGGATTGGACCTTCACTGACTGTTCAGTGCAGCCTCCCTCCTCTAATCAAATACTTCATCTTTCAGCATCCTCAAAAGACACTCATCAATTAATCCTATGTCAAAGATTCCATCTTTAGGTGGGTTTCCTATCTGCCTGTGCCATTCTTTTCTGACTCTTGCTTGATATAGCAACAACACCCTGCTTCTAAAGGCACCTTCTGTGCATAGGCAATGGTGCATGAGCCTCAAAAAGAATGTGTGCATCACATCAACCATGCTTCTGGGTCAATTCTTCTGAATTATATGCTCAAAGAAGTCTATTGAGGCAATACTCATCTGATCCCAGGTGAGTACCTCATCTTGTATGACCTTGGACTTCACTTTGAAGTTAGCTGCTGGTTTTAATGATAGCATGTTGTCTTTCTCTGTGAGGATGAAGATATTGTTGGAGAATACTGACTCTGTTCTTGCTGCTTCATTCCTCAGCTCTGGAATGAAGTAACATAGTTCTATGTATTCATGCACTTTGAGCTTCTTTATTATGAATCTTGCCAGCAGATATTCAATCCTTTTTTGCATCACTTTATCAGTGATGAACCTCAGCCCCTCTTCTTTTTCCCTTGGTGGGACTCCTCTTGACTCAATCATGCAGTTGTCTGCACTCTGCTCTGTGTTCAGCCTTTCTCTGTCCACATGCCTTTCTTCTTGTTCCTTGCCTCTTCTTGCCTCTCTTTCCAACTGTTCATTTTCCCAGGTTGTCTTTCTCAAGTCCCAACCTCTATTCCACATTGCTGCCAAGATTTTCATGGCTTGATTATGAGTCATGCCTTCCCTCCTGTGTAACATGCCTAATCTTGCCACTAAGTGCTCATAAGTCATGAAATTTGGTGGGATTTTGGTGTTTGGGTCTATGGTTAGAGTGATCATGTTGATTCAATGTGCAACTATGTGACCTAGCCCCAGAGGGAGTTGACTAGTTCCTAATTGACTAGAATTTTATTTCTTTTGTGATTTTAGATCTGAGTCCTCTCCAAGTGGTGTGACAAGAGACAGGAGCAAGGTTACTGTGAGAGAAAAATTTTACCTTGTGACCTGTGCTCCCATCAGATACAGACCACACCCTGCTCTGAGATCAAGTCTCACTCAGAACAGGCCAACTCATTCTGTACACAATCTAACTCTTCCTTGTCCATTCTGAGTTCCTTTTATCTACAACTACAGATATTGATGTCCACATAATGATGTACAATCAAACATCGGGCAAAGTTATTCGAAGTGATTGGACAGTTTCATGTATACCTGCAATTGAAAATGGCCCATGGATGAGGGCAATTGTCAATGCTGGATAGACAGGCTGCAGAAAATGAACCCATGAAAATGACAGGGGAAAAACAAGTACATACTGAAATGAGAATATATATATTGTTAATCACACTTAAAGCAAAGGATGCAGCAACTTGATTTGAACTTGTTGTCAGAGTCATTATAAAATTCAAAAGCTAAAATCTCAGATATCAAGTTCTTTATAACCGATTTTCTTTTTTAACACACCTGTAAAATAGCATAAAGAGCTCCTGCATCTGCCAAGAGATATAGAATACGCCACAATTTGAATGACTGGCACTGTTGGCTATCAAGGTTCTTTTGTAAGAATTTCATATGTTTCCTGGCATTCAAGAATTTCACTAGTCATCAAATTGCTAGTTGAAAAATAACTATACCATAATGTCCAGCCAATGAAAATTGTTGCAGTAGAGTTGGTCAAGAATGACAAAATAGCAGCTGTAGTATATAAAATGTCAAAATTTATAGCATTAGATTGAAGAGCAGCCATGAGAACATGAGGTTTTGAGAAAAGTGACAGAAAGACAAGTGTGAAAACTGTATATGATTTCAGCTTGTATTAATTATTTATTATGGATGTGACATACCAAGTGTACAGGAGCAGAGTGTTATAGATATACATACTGCCCAACGTTTGTGAAAGACAATCTGTGCACGCCATATGATAAAGGCATCATTAATGACTGGCTATGCCAGTTCAGCTCCAAATGTCGCATTTATTCTGTTGTAAAACACTCACGGGGATAAATTGAAACCAGTTATAAACTGTATTCAAATGTCCAAGAGTTTCATTGACATGATCAACACGTTGTGAAAGAGATGTAATGTTTCCTCTGAAAACTTGATATTCCACAATTGAACTTCCAAGATTCATCAGCATATCTCCATTCAATGCAACAATACCCAGCCAAATGACTATTAATTGGCATCTGGAAAACCATGTTTGGGCTGAACACCTAATTAATGGTGGAGGTCAGGCTGTGTGCAAGTGCTACTATTGATACCTATCTTACTGGAATGCGACAATGAGAGTAATTGGCATCAAGAAACCTGCAGAGAAATCAGTATTTGGTCTTAGGATGGAGATCGATGTTGACCATAGAAAAAAGTTTTGATTGTTTGTTTTACAACCCAGTCCAGGAGCAGTCTCTGTCCCATGCCTTGGATGATTTGCCGTTCTTCAGGATTCATAACTAGCGAAAATAGTCGACTAACTGTTTGGCGCGGCGGTAGATAGAAAGCGGGTGATTTCCACCATCTGGGTTAAGGCGAGTTTTATATTACTTTGGAGATGTGAACTAGACATATTTAGTCGACTCAAGATGATCAAAACTTTCGACGTGGAGTATGGTTTCAAAGACGACGGGTTGCATCTCACCCAAGATGATAATCAAGATATTCGCTGTGTTGCTCGCCCGCTAGCTCATGGGATCGTTTGTGCAGTGCCTACTGCTCTAAGCACAAGGGTTCGTCATCATCCAGAGAGTGCAGCCCTGAATTTTTTTTTCGTTGTTGGCGGATCCTCGGGTAACAGACAAAGGGTTATTTATGATAGATATTATGGTTATACAACATATGTTGACCAATGGCAGTGGGTACAGTATCTACGAGCCCAGCGAGAGAGGGGTTAAGCTATCGATATCAATCACAGAATTTGGTTTTAAAGAGTGAAACAGGCGATGTTTCTATTGTACTAGGGTACTACGAGTGGAGCTCAGGAGAAGGAGCTGAGACATGTAAGCGATTGAACAACAAATCTGTCAATCATTGCATCCCTCGCCACTCTGTGATATTGCTTCCATGCATGCCTTTTGTTATGACATCACAGTGACACGTGTGACAATCGTACCTTGTATCCATGCACCGACCCGCCGACTCGCGTCTCCTCACAAACTTGGTTGCGCACGAGAAAGAGTACGCCAAGTCAATCAAGTCACTACAGTCTCCATCGCACGCGCTCTCGGCGTACGCTACAGCCTGCGCGCCGCCGCTGTCGAATGCGCTGTTGCAGGTGTCTGCAGCGCTCGGGGGCGCCGACGAGGCGCTGGTGCGGTATGCGGACGCGGTGGAAGAGTGTAGTGGCCGCAGCTCGTCTTGTTCTGGAGCATCAAGTCAAGTGGCAGAAGACGCAAATCCAAGCGAGGCCAAAAAGAAGAACAAGGCGAGAGGGATAGCGTGGGAGACAAGAAGGAACTTGAAGTCTAGAGGGATACGTGAACTGTTGATGTACCTTCGCCTGGAAAGCTAGAAAAAAGGCAAGATTGCCAGTCTCTGGGAGGGAGCGCAAGGGTGCCGCCCTTGTTTGCAGGAACGGAGAGTGACTCCAGGGCGAGCATTGGTGGGTGAGGCAGTGTGCATGCACCTGGGGACGAATGATCTCTACAATGACAGTTTCCAATCAATATAACTACGTCACTGTGACTACCGTCACCCCAACCTGTATTATGATTTTCCTCGACTCTGTCTACCTGACTTCCGGTGAGCTTCATAGTATATAAATTATTCCCCCGTAGGGATTAGTTAGAGTTTGGCAATTCTAGGACTTATCCCAGTTCTATCGATTGACTAAGCCTTGTGTGACGGACACCGTTACTATCCGCTGTCCTCACACACAAGTGTGACTGTGGGCGACTGCAACACATCACCATCGCAAGTGAAAGTCACGGCTGGCGTTTGAAATGTCCCCATCCTTGTGATCAATCTTTAACCGTGATTATATACGGAATTGACAGCTGAAATGGTGAAATCTAGTGTCAAAGCCCTGTAATTGATTGCCTAGTGAATCTGAACCTTCAGAATGTTAATATTTTAAACCCTCGACACTCGAGGACAATCCGAATGGTAAGATAGCAAATGACTGTGACATATCTTGGGTAGCGAAAGGAAAAGCAAAAAGTCAGTAGCCAATTTGTCGGACCAGCACCCTAGATCTGACGTCATCCTCGTCCTCTCAAACTCCAGCCAAGGAGCGCCAAGTCGCTCGACGTAGTCAATGGCAAGCAGTTTTATCAGAAGCCAGTGGCCTCTGTAGTGATGTTAGTGATGAGAGTTTGCCGCGCTCAAGTATTGTCTACAATGGCTACAAGTGCGTTCATTACTTTGCAATTCTATCAAGAAACCTCTAAATGACTATTGATGCGAAACGGACTGAGTTTAGTCCGACGATTTGATTTGATCTTATCTGATCTTATCTTATCTGATCGGATCTCTTTCCAGTTCACAAGTTTCGTTGGGTGTTTAGCTACACGCGCGCACACTTTTATTGTATCACAAAATGTTAATAATTTATATTTGGTATTTTGAAGCTTGTGCAATCTCAAACTTAGTTGAAGACTGATCAAAAACTTCCAATTTTTCCAAAATAAACTAAACTTCAATTCGTGCCCTATGTTGAGCCAATTGTTCCTAAGCCCTGGTGGTCCACTCGCTGGGGACACCACGCCGTGACAACTTGGTCTCCCTACCCTTTCCAATCCCCTTCCCTTTTATACTGCTCCTTGCGTGCACGGACCCTCACGACGTCCGCATGACAGCGTCGGTCTTTCTGGTACCCAGTATGCTGTCGTGGCCTTGGCGAGGTCTAGGCGCGTCCTGGCATAAGGTTTAGCCTTGGAAAGGCTAAACCTGGTCCTTTGTTTGCTCCTGCCGTTGTTCGGGCTTGGCTGTTGTTTCTTTTGTAGCCGTTCATGAGGTTGTGGGTGTCCGCAGGGTCGTGGGCATTCGTGGGAGTCGTAGCCGTTGAAGATGAGGTTATGAAGTTGTTGGAAGGCGCTCAGTTTTACAAAGGTTTGATGCTCTGATCTTGGATCATGATCTGAGATCATGGCATTTGTACAAAGGTTTGATTTTGTGATCCTGGATCATGATCTGAGATCATGAGATCAAACCTTTGGTACAGCCACCTTGATCGGCTATTGCTGCAGACTGATGCAGTAATGTCTGGCTTCTTTCGTCGCTACTGCTTTGCTGGCACCATTGTTTCTTATGCTTAGGGTATTTCTTGTGTTTCTAAGGTATGTCCTCGCTGTCTACAGTTTTTGACAGACTGGCTTACAATTTTCAGCCAGTTTTAGGGTATACTCAAGAGCATATTATTCCTCTGTTGGTCTCAGGTTTGAGACTGGCCTAACACTATCCATCTGTAGTATGTAACAGTAAATATCAATGCACAAATCCTCATCCTCCGCGATTCTTCCACCAGCCTTTGACCCCTTCCTTCAAAGATCCTGGTACTGCACCCATCAATATCTTAATCTCACATGCAAACTCACCTGTGGGCACGTATGGGTCTTCATTGATCATCCTTGATCAACGGTGACCCGAAAGGCTGGAGTGGCTGGTCCTTTGACACAAGAGGAAGATGAACGTGAGGAAGATGAACGTGAACGGGAACGAGAAATGGAGAGCATTACTGCTGCCTTTGGAATTGGCATAGGATCCATGAAGAGGGGAAATTGGGGAGGCAGGGATCAGAGACAGGGAATAGGCTCTGCACTGTCATAGAGAGCTACTTTGCCAATGGAGAAAACCTCATGGCATCAAGATGGAGAGCCCATGCCTGTGAGTTCGACCATTGTGGCTGTGCAGTGAATAATGAAACTGGAGACAGAGAAAATAGATATGATAAGGGGAGTGACAGGTGTAGGAAGGATATTTTGGGGACAATTCAGACCTTCTGGACTCCAGTGCGCCAAATTCCATGGAAGACAATGTCACTGGATCATCGTCTACCTGTGGTGGGGATCCAAAAGTGGAGCTCGACTTCTCCACTTTGCAACTTCAAAGAGTCCTCAGCTTTGGCTAACAGGCCGATAAAAGTAATGCTATGCCTTCACCATACCCTGGCACTTTGTTGGATCCATCTTTGCAGGTGGCTCAGGCATCCATTCAAACCTAGACACCTCCTGAGGTTCTGTAAGGGCGACCTCTGGAGGTTGCGGCTAAGTCACGCAACTGGCAGAGGGGAATCCAAAGAGTATTAGAGTGGTACTGTACGACAGGAAATGTAGCTAATTACCTGGCAGAGGGGAATCCAAAGAGAACAAGTCTAAG
>JAGGAU010008592.1:0-15045 GCA_017657275.1 Termitomyces sp. T108 | reverse complement strand
AACATCCTTTCCAACGCTGACCCTGGAATTCTTCATTGGATCGAGTTCGTGGCAGGGACTTCTAATGATATCATACTTTCTCAAGGCGAAGCTGTGCTGGCCAGACTCATGCTACAAGAAGCCGAACAACGTCAGGCCTCAAAGCAAAAGTCTATTGAAACAAGGCTGCGTGTGGAGAGGCTGAGAATTGCTCTCGCCCCGCACAAGGTAGTGCCGACAGAGATTCTGAGCATCATCTTCCAGTATGCCACTACTACTTCGATAAGATTTTGGCGCTATAGTCGTGGGTTGAAGCACAGACCTCTGATATTCTCGCATGTCTGCTCCCGTTGGAGGACAATTTGCAGGTCCGAGCCGTCGTTTTGGAACCGTGCTACTTTCACCCTTAGTTGCTACGGAAATGATTTGACTCCTGTCAAGTTCTGGATGGACAATTTTATCGTCAATCCACTTCAACTTTCGTTCTTTATCGAACGAGTCGAGAGCCATTCTAACCCTAAGCCCTTGCAGTTTTTACTTTCTCAGCACGAACGCATCCGCTGTCTCCAACTTGAAGACGTGAAGCCTTTCCTTGAAATGCCAGCGCATACTTTCCCCATATTGGAAGATTTGCAGATCACAATTAGTCCAGATGATTTGCGCTGTTCATGTTTTGTGGGAATGGACAACCTGCGCACCTTGACCATTCATTGTACTTCTATAAAAGGCACGTTTACACACATTACAGTACCATGGGGCCGCCTTACATCTTTGGCGATCAAAAACAGATATCTTGCCATATTACAGGCTGTCGAACTTCTGAAACAATGCCCGAGCCTCCAGAAGTGCAAGATTTCCGCAGTAAACAAAAAGTGCAGTATCTCTGCACCAGCAGACACTTCGACACTCCGTGCATTGACTGTGCACCTCCCACACCTGACTGACCTTGACTTCTGGCCTAGCCGATACGGTCGTGACTACAACTTATCGCTTACGCACTGTCTGATCACACCTGTACTTAAATCACTGACTATGCATGTGATGAAGGTAGACGAGTGGTATGCACAATATGCTGACCCAGACACTGGCTATATTTTCGACCATGCAGGTTCAAATATCCATACACTGAAACTACGAGGACGTGCTTTCATGGAGGCCACAGACCTCAAGTTCGAGCAACTGCCTTACCTCCACACGCTGATAGCACCAAGGACGATTTTCTCCAAAGAGACTCTGCACAAAATGATTGAGGAGAACTTACTGCCCAACGTCCAAAAACTCATTATCAGGATTTCCAGTATTTACACCCTAGAACATGTCACAACGCTCGCTGAAACAAGGTCATCATCTTCGGCTACCGTCGCACGGCTCCGTTTCCTGATCGTCGTGGTAGACGAAGAATACAATGATTACAGACTGGATCACTCTTACATCGAAGCATGGTCGGAACGTATCGATGCATGCGGGACGGAATTTGCTTTGCACTTTACAGATACCTGGGCTAATAACATTGTGGCATGGGCAATTTCTTTGCGACAATTTGAATGGTATGAAGAGGACGCATAGTGACACTCGGAAAGGTACCTCGAATGACATTCGAATGACATGAGTTTGTGTCGCACATTAAAGCATGCTCGAAATGTATCAAGTTGTGTGGGACGGAATTGGCTTTGCTCTTCAGCAACGGGAGGGGCGAATAATATCGTAGTCTACTGCTATCCGTGTCGTTGATAATTTTTGTCCGGAGAATCAAAGGATAATCACCGTAGTGTATTAGACTACTTCTCCTTGATCTGTCATCTTAATCTCAACGTTCTGTATTAGGTCCACCCGAAACCGAATGAGATGGTTAGAAATACGTCCCGACTACTGCTTTCCGCGGTGCTTCTCCATCTTGCGAGAGGTCGAATGCCTATTATCCTCTAAAATTAAGGTAATTTCCGGACTGACCAGGAAGATCACGCTGATCCTTCCATGTAAGGGCCAGGAGAATCTAAACTCTTGCTTCCAGCCTTCTAACGAGCACTTATGCGCTCCTATACGATCCAAGTCCCTCCGACGGAATGCTCATCCGTCGGGCATCAATGGGGTAGTGGTAACCTGGGTCGTTGCCACGCATACTTCGACCCGCCGGGGGTTCAATTCCCCCTTGATGCATTCATTTTTCCACGTGCAGATAATACAAGATCTTGTGATCGTTACAGTCCGTCCTTACATCCCACCGTCCACCAAATGACTGCCGGACGCGTACGATATTGCAATTTGACCGGTATTTACCAAAAGTATAGAAAAGAATCTCGGTCCCGTGCATTTCATAGAGGACACTTAGGCACCATGGATAACTGTAACCTCGGTCGGACCTAGCTCATCACTTGGGACAACATGATATGGTACAAGATATACGGCATGAATACACGAGTTTCTCTACTTCCCAGGGGCTGACCTCGAAGCGTATCTGCGGAAATCGAGGAGTGAGTTGTGGTTTCAGGATACAGGCGGCTGCACAACAATGTGCACAAAGTCCGCTGGATGCAAGGTCAGGGGTCCTCCTCAGATCAAGTGGCAAATCAGTACAGCGGATCCGGATACTCTGCGCAGGTTGGCAAAGCCGATCTATGTGCACTCGGCTCCTTCGGGATCATAGCGCGTCTTGTGGAGAATCACGCTCTGAAACAAGGGGAGATCGAGAACGTGCATTGTCAATGATGGATCTGTGCCAGTTTTGTTTGTGATCCTTGATCAAGTCTCTATCGACTACAGAGGCTTGCTGTGCGTCGACGACGGTACAGCCGGGAGAACGTCGATAGAAAGTTTGGACGCAGCTCGCGCTAGCTTCGAACGACCATGATGTACCGCACCCGTTAATGACAGATGATATAATTGACGCGCGTAATGTCGAGTTCGGCTCCGATTGTTTAGCGAGGTGCTGGCTCCCGGTCTGCATCAGTTGATGCGATGTCTGGCAGTATTTGATAGCGGTAGGGACGGAGTGTGCGAGCCAGTCGAGGCTCAGTCGAATGCTGAATACGCATATGAATGGTCTCGCTTCATGCCTCTTGCAGTTCCGGTCACAATCCGTAGCATTTAAATGTGGTTACAAAAGGCGCTGGCCAAGGTTTGGGCAAGACATTCTCACGAGTCGGGCGTCTAAGAGGAGATTGCCGTTCATAGGAGAGTGCGGATCAAGAGGGCTGAGGGGGTGCCGGGAAGCCGAGTGGCGTGCCAAGCGGGGGCCGGAACACATCACCTGACAATTGAGTTCAGCCACAGCGGTGATAAGCGCAGGGGTGGCGAGGCCGGGCATGGCCTGGTGGCACTTGTCCTCGGCCTGATTGGGAACAATAGCATGTGGCTGGTGTGGCTGTGTGGCGGGCCGAGAGGAAAAAAATTTGAACCCAGCAAGCGTGGCCCGTGAGAGGATGGGTGGGGAGTGGGGGTGGGGGGCTACTTCATTTCTTTCGGAGGAGGGGCGTGTGCGTGGGGTGGGATGTGTGTGGAGGGGCGTGGATAGGAGAGAGCGAGTGTGGCGGGACGAGGGTGGCACAGGAGGATTGCGGGTGGCGCGGGTTCGTGCTTGATCGGGTGGCTGCGTGACATTGCGCTCTTCTGTGATTTGACCACGACAATCGCTGAGCATGTCTTGCCCTCCGACTGACCGTTCTGCGCAGGACAAGCCCTTGCCCGCCAGCCTCCGCTCGTCGCCCCTCCTGGGCCCTGTCCGTGGCGCATACCCGCCCCACGCGCTTCCCGCCCGCATGCACGACCTTCGCCACACTCCCCGCCACCATCCCCGCCACGCCCCCTACCCCCCGCCCTCGCTGCGCCCCTCGCACACCCCCAGCCTCGACGAGGAGGACATCGGCTCCTCAGACAGCTCCTCGACGACCTCTGACTACTCCTCTGGCGACTCGGACGCCTCCAAGGACCAGCTCGAGGAGGACGAGGAGGACGAGGGCCCGTCGCAGGGCTTTGGGTTCTCTGCGGCGACATGGTCGTCGACAAAGGGGGGACACGGGGCGCCGCCCCCTGTTATGCACGGCAGCGAGGGGTCCAGACGCCCGCGGGTGATGTACGAAGACATGCACTATGTGATGGAGGAACGTCACTCCACCCGGTACTATCCGGCGCCGCATCAGCCGCCGCCGCCGACGTTCACGCGCGGCCACGCCGGAGCCAGCGCCCACCATGCCCGCCGCTCGTCGCTGTCCCCGGCGCGCTCGTATTCTTATCGCCGGCCGGTCTCGCCGGAGCCGCTCTACCGCGAGTACCGCGAGTACCGCCACCACCGCGAGCGCGACCGTCTCTCGAGGACCAGCCGCTCGTCGCAGACCAGCCCGGTCCGGATCGAGCCCGTGCACACAGGCGGACCCCGGTCGTTTGTGCGCGCCCTGACCCCGTCGCGGTACCGGCGGGCCCGTGCGTCGTCGGACCTCGACGGCCGCGACAAGGACAAGCAGCGTCCAAAGTATCAGTACGAGAGCCGCGTCCCCCCGCCACCCCCGTCCCTCTCTGCCCCGCTCACTCTCCGCCCGCCGCCCATTGCCAGGACCCCGCTCTCTTCCAACGCCCACCACAAGCCCAGCCGTCCGCCCCCAGACACCCTTGCACCGCCCCGCCTTGTTCTCCCCGCGCCCACCCTCCAGGACGCCGATCTCGGCGAGGACGAGGTCGACGACGACGACGACGACCGCGACCCCAAGCGCCCCGTCACTGATCCTCCAGCCACCGCCCTACGTACAGTCCGCAATGCCCACCTCTCCACCCCCAGCGGCTCCTCCACCAGCACCTTTGCCCTCTCGGGTGGCCCCAGTGCCCCCGCCAACAACAACGGCACCACCTCCACCACTACCACCTTCCATGTCACCACCCCCCGCGCCATCTCCGCCTCCCTCGCCGCCGCCCAAAACGCCGCCTCCCAGCAGGGCAGCGCCGCCCTCCAGCAAGACTCTGAAAAAGCCGAGGCCGAAAAAATGCGCATCCCGTCCTTCAAGCGCGGCGGCAAGACCCGCTACGAGTGCCTCTACTGCAAAAAGGACTTTAGCCGCAAGAACGACGCCTACCGCCACATGTCCCGCAAGCACAACGACAACGCGACGGAGTTTATCTGTGTGTGTGGCCGCGTGCTCAGCCGCGGCGACGCCCTCACGCGCCATATGAGGACGTGTCGCGAGAGCAAGGAGAAGGGCACGCAGGGGCAGGCTGCCCTCGCCATGTCCGGCGGCGCGTTCGTCCAGGGTGCCCCGGTCAAGGTGGGCGCTGCGCTCTCCGGCCAGGGCAGGAAGAAGGGCGCAAAGAAGAGGAGGGGGAACGAGCTGCCGCCGCCCCTGCCCGGCGGCATGGACATGGATGTGGACGGCGAGGAAGAGTTGATGGATAATGACGATGCCTCGATGGAGGAAGAAGATTAGGTCGGTCGTGTCTCCCTTGTGTTTGACGTTTCCAGAGTACATTACCTCTCTCCCCGCTTTCCTAGCTTTCCATCTTGCACGTCGATTGATACACCCGGCACTATACCACATACTATCTACAGCCTTTCGTATCTTGCCTAGTCTGACTCTTGGTTTTCACCCTTTTGACTAATATTAATAGCGTCTCTTATTTTACAATGCCATTTCTTGTTTGTTCGGAGGAATAACGACGTGTTACGCGTTTGTATCACGTGTGGGTCGAGGGTGAGAGGCTTTTTTGGTATGCGACGGGAGTTTATGCAACGTCTGTCTCACGCTACTTCCATTCCTATACAATACCCCCGCGCGGCGCGCCATGATTCATCGTTGGCCTGCGTCTCTACGCTACCCTTCATATTGTTCAAGCCTCTTTCTGAGACATAAGTATCCTCGGCTTTCTTGCGTGGAGACCTCGTCCCGGAAACACGCTTCTCTCCCGGCATCCCCGACTTCAGGGGCAAGATGAAGTATGATTCATCCATGGTCCCATGTCTCTTGACCCCTGCACGCCCGAGCCCCGGAGAGGGGCGCAGGTGTGTGTATTACGAGATAACGCGATATGGCCGTGTCAATTGTTTGCCTGATTCGTCGCGCTTTGCTGTTCTGCCACACTGCTTTTGCCGGGTGGCGCCATGTTGGGCGTCCGGCATAAGGTAGGAATATCAGCTGGACAGTGGCAAAGGCCAGCTCCACGGGAGTGGGTGGTGCCGATCACGGAGAGATTTCAGTTTGTGGTTGTAGTTCTTGGGTAGACATCTGTTTCACTCTGCTAGGCTTTAATGCGATTCTTGGCGTCACACACGGCAACAAGGAAGAGTTTCTTTGCAACTGGTTTCTCATCAGCAGTGTTTTGACGCTTTATACTGGCTATCCTAGTCTGGAGTCCAAGTCTGGACATATGTTTCTCATGCAGCTGGCAAGTCACGGCAACACTTTGGTGTCCAGCAATGTCTGATTGTTCCCGCGATAACATATGTTACGCCTTATCTCTTCTGTTTATAATGATCACCGACGATTCAGTCGACCTTCTAGCCTGAGATCAGTCATCCTACGAAAGAATACACTTCTCAGGTGATATACACGGCAACTATTAGAATCTCGACAGCCGGAAACTTACAAGATAGACTAAATGACGCAATGTTTGAGCGAGAATGGAATGGAATATGTCGCAAGTGCGTCGGATTGTCTATTTAGAGTACAGAAACGTTTCAGCCACACTAAAAACATGCATACGCTTCGATTCTTTTTTTTTCTTCGTTCGCTTCGCATTCAGATCCGCCAAAGGGGGAGACTCATCAAATGGAAGCTTCCCTTCTCGGGCGATTCTTTTTTTTCCAGATTTCAGACTCGTGTTGTTGACGCATTATTTGCAGCACGTGCTCATTTTTGTGAGAACGATAATCTTATTCTTCTCGCCTGTCTATGGAGAGCTAACCCGACGTCCCCATCCATAGAAAAAAAATTACACTTCAACTATACGACGGTGGTGGGTGCTTTAGATCTGGCGCGTAGCATTTGTTTTATGATTCCATCGATCTAGGATCCGGAAGATCAAGTTAAAGCTCGAATGATCAATGGGACATTATGCTCATAGTCAGCTCGTTGACTTTCACTGGTGCCTCTGACTCGAACTCGCAGCTCGGCAGGGTCTGCTCGAGATATGGTACGTTACTTTCCATATCCCTCTGACAAATGTTGATTAAGAGACTTGTAGATCTCAGCCAGCGCCACTTCCCTTCGTTCTTTTGGAGAACCTTCCTTCGTCATCTCACACTCGGCTTGGTGACCGGATTGTTTCGGCAAATGGACAGTTTGAGTTTTGTGTGGAAATCGAGTTTGTCGGAGCTGCTCTTGATTGCCTATAGTGGCGGATAATCTCAGTGAGCTTATTGTCCGACGAAAAGAGTTTGAAGATGATCCTTCTGGATAACTTTCACCAGACCAGTCATCCGTGCGCAGCACCACCTACCTTGTTTCCAGCTCATTGCGCCGCAAACATTGATAAGTATGAATGAAGAATCCAATCTTGTCCGTTCGAGGCGTGTTGTGTTTGCGCCTCTTGTGATAAGTGAGTGTTGATCGATCTGCGTATATGCTTGCATTTCTGATTAATTGATTAACGGTGAGCGGCCCTCTCACCCACCTCCTGAAGTATTCATAATAAACTAAAGAAGACAGTCGCTCACTCCTATCCTAAGAGGTGCAACACAAAGCAAGTATGCGGACTTGCAAAATCCAACATCAGATCGTCCATGATAAGACTTGATAAGAGATACCATTCGGCAGATGTCTGGACATTGAATGAGCAATTGATGGTGCAGTGTTTAGTACCTCCGGTGTCTTGAGGAACAATACAGGTCCTCCGAGGACAATGTCTGGTCAGTCGTTTCTTGTAATATAGCTGCATCGCTTGACAGTATCAGCGACGACGCGTCCAATCACCAAACGCGAACGTGTGAAATCTGGTGGACTACAAATCTATCGTCCATTCCCGAGCGTTCGAGATTTTCCAGCGGTTTCAAGCGGCGGTGGAATTGATAGAGGCAGAGGCAGCGGGAATCAAGGGGTAAGTGACAGACGTCAGAGACCAGGGCCCTCAAGGATGAGCGTTTCGTCTACTGACGCATTAGGATCTCAATCTGGATGAGGATCTGTAGTCAACAATTCCTGAGTACGTTTGACATGTATCTGTTTGTGTTATTGTGTATCTACTAAAACCTAGCCTTCACCTTATCCGGATAAAGATGAGCGCCCATTTTCACTGGGAACGATAACGGTTTCTGGATTCGCCATGGCCGCAGCGACTCCTTGAGGAAGCGACTTCTGAGTTCTCGGTCGGCTCCAACGCTTCAAAATAACTCCCAATACCCAACTGTAGGTCTTACCGGATTTCAATCTACTGTCATAGCTACCATACCTTTAGTCGTCATCCGTAAGGACTAACATGTATCCCTCTTGTGGGTCTCACCATGGTTTGCCCTTTGATCATACTATGTGATTCTCGATGCGGTCAAAAAGAAATGATCATTTTTAAGATGACTTGTGATATGGTAGCGACACCCTTGGTGATCGATGAACTTAATCTTGGCTCGATTCAGAATGATATCCAAGTACACTCATTCTTACATATGCCCATACAAATATGGACCATCGCAGCCGACTCATGCAATCAAGGAAGACACGGATTCTCTCTCCGAACATCAAGTTTTGACAACAAATATGGCTGATATTTTGAGGACAAATTGAGGACATATTTGATGCAAGGAAGTCTTCATAGTCTTCCTATCATTCTGATTATCATCTCAAGCTCGCGACGGCCACCTCATATTCTGTTCTTTCCATGAATGTGTTCTGATCAACGTCGACTAGAATTTGGATTTATTTCCTCCGTGACGAAGTAATCATAATGGATTCACAAGCGCTCCTCTTAGTTCCCACTACAAGTTGTATGTACGTGTTCACGGAGCGCAGCTGACCAGGAGTTATCTCCCGACTCATAAAATTCTCTGAGCGGCTTTACTTTTCTGGTTAAGAAGAACACACTTTGTCATACTGTTCCCACGTCAAATGAAACTTACTTTGAATTTGATGCCAGTCTAACCATACATGACTTTATGGGGGATCATCTCGGAGACGGTCAGTCCTTCAGTGTTTATAATCAGTCGATGCACTTCGGCTTTATACTTACTACTTTCGACCTCTCCGCCTTTCTCCTTGTAACCAGGAACTATGGCGAACCTTCCAGCACCCCACAGAACAGTAGCCTTACAAATCTTTGAGATCCATAGATTTCGAATATGTCCCGAGTCGTGGCTTTTGTTCACGAAATTGATCGAGGATGTCCACTGAAAAGACGTCATGATCCAACTCCACTCGGAGGTAGTTTTGTTACGGTTGTATTTACTGGCTACACAGTCACTTGATTAATGAAGAATGCTAGACCTCAGTGGACTAGGGCAAAGCCGCAGGTGGACTTTGACGATGGTGATGGTGAATCAGTTCAAGAAAAAAGGCTGGCGCAACATGACATTCGGAACTGTCCGATGCCACAAGTTCCCCCACCATCATATTTCGGTGTTCACATCCCGGAGTCAGACTTTGAGGCCGTAACAAGTTCTTAGATGAGAGGATTATCTGTGAATTTGGAAACAAGCTTATGCTGGTTATTGAGGCAAGGAAAGCTGAGCACCTTGAACAAGATAGGTATCTGTACCGACCACTGATGACTCTTCGAGGGATTCTCAAAGACATTACCGATGAACGTGTGCAATACGTCATGGACCATCAAACTTGATTGTATAATAGACTTGAGAACCAACCAAAAAGATCAGACTTGAGAAGAAATCCAATAGCGTGGAATCTCCTCATCATCGACGCACAAATTCTTTTTAATTCCAAAGATAGAAGGACAGAGGAAAAATATAAAACTGCAACAACGGTCTGTCTCTACTCCACACACACCTATTCGCTCCCCCGACGACCGATGAACCAGAACACCACACCTGAAGTCGATGCGCTACATCGGCTTATACCTCAGGAGCTGATGCCTCCTTGCTTTCCCTACTCATCGAATGGTGGATCTTCCATCGGAAAGGCACGCTCCGTCGTGTCTTGCGCACTTGATTTGTGCCGTTACCACCCATACAAACGGGCGTTGATGCTAAAGGTGTGTGTATTCACTTTCCTCTTATGTACGATTGTTTCGACACGCCATACATCCAGAAACAGCTCGCATATGTAGGAGACAGAGGAAGTGAAGTAGTACTTTCAATGTCGGACTAAGTTCCTGCCAACCAAGATATTCATTCTCTCCTTCATTACATATAGCAATCTTGACGCGGCTTGGACTGCGTAGTCTTCGTTACACCCCCGGAAATTTGCCCTGTAATATGGCGTGCGCTTGACAAACATTGTATTGTATAGCAGTTGATCTAGTTACATACTGTACCGAGTTGTCCTAAACGGGGATTCGAGAATCAACTTTTGCAAGTGCTGGAAGGCTATAAGTGCCACGGAAGGAATGAGAATATAGTCAGCCCAAAAAAACCGATGGATAGCGATAGGCAAGGAAAAACAAGTCAAGCCTAAAAATACATCATCAGAGCAGGCAAGTCATGTGCAAGAAGGAGTCCATGAGGAGCGTATAAGTCGGACTGGAAAGAAGATGAAAGCCCGACTTCTCTGGCCGTAAAAGAGCTGTGAGATGCTTATAGGCACGCGTCGTAGAGCGCTGTAAATCAGTCATGTCCAGGTACCAACGATGGTTATCTGTTGATGCTCATCCGAGTCTACCTTTCATATTCGAAGCTTTTTTCCAACACAGGAAATCATATAGAGCACCCGCTCGTCCGATTGTATATGCTCATCTTGAATCTAAAAAAAGTTGATGTGAACGATAAACGCTGTATCGTACGTGTCTCATCAACGCTCCTGGTCACCCTTCGTACCATCGGCTACAACAAGTGACTTTAAGAAACGAGGTGATCCAGTATTTTCCAAGCGTACCATGTATACAAGCTGTACATGGTAATCAGAGCCATTGCGAAGGAAAGCTATTGCAGGATGGAAGGTTAAACGAGGCTTCTTACGTTGACCATTTTCCACAAGAATATATATTTAAATCGGTTGTCGCCTAACGATCAAAAGATTGCTGACCCGGATGCCATTGAACGAAGCTACTATTAATTTCGACTCTGCTTATATTACAGGACACATACTACATTAATGTTAGCTGAGACCTCTCGAAAGCAGGCACCTGGAACCTACATGTCATTCTATTCGTAATACTTTGCTGAAGTGTTGAAGGAGGGTCTCGGGTTGGTGAGGTAGCAGGTGCTTACAATTGCGATAATGAATCGAGAATGAGACATAGAACTAGCTGATACCAGGCATCTTGGCCAATAAGATTCGCACCTCTGACGACAGTAGAGTGTTACTAAATGCAAGCTTTCGAACGGATAAGTCAGTGGCAGTGTACTTCGAGGAAAAGAGTTCACGATCACAAGGTCATCCCAGAAAGTATAGAGCACCTTGAGACGATGGTTTTGTGGTGATCGGAGGGGCGATGCACGTGCTTATTTTGTCAGCAGTCCCGTTGCTGTGCTGTCGTGCCACTTTTGGGCATCTTTTTTGGTAACGCTTGCCCCGGCAACATAGCAACGATAGCATATCCATGCTGTAAAAACGGTGCGCTTATCAGTGACTCACCAGCAACCCAACTAATCTTATTCTTCCTAGCTGATCAGTTTGAAAGACGATTGACGCGAACAATTCCACTATATATATTTGCGACCTGGACCGCAAATCCTGATGACCACTGTGGATACCAAACTGCCATGTACGTCCTCGAAATTTTTCCACAAAGACTATAGGAGCTGATTGTCTCTGCGGCTTGCTCTCAGTATCACATCTTGATTTGCCGGGTGCGCTCCTTAGGGTTTGTTGTCTATTGACTATTTCCTTATTGTTGTCTGTGCAGGACCTACGACAACAGCCTTCGACGAGTCGCTAAGTGAGCTCCGAAGTACTCTTCTTTGACAAATACTCATACCATATACCCCGTCCAGCCCACCCGGAACGCCGGCCGATCTCTTCTCTGTGCCTCGACATCCCTCAATCATCTTCACCGTTTCCCTCTCCTTCCTCGTCGTTTCTCCCGCCGCCTATCCCTGGTAACCACGAATTTGCGATACGTTCTCCGCCCTCTGGCTATCCGACGCCCACAGAAATTCCAGTAGCTGACATGAACGAGAGTCAGAGTGGCACGGCAAACGGAGATGGGAACCGGAGTGGGAAGGATGTGGAAATGTCTGTGGCCGTGAAGCCTGATAGAAAGTTAGAAGCACCATCGGAAACAACCAAAGACCATTCCTTTACCTCGCCCGAGTCGCGAGCGACTCCGATACCGTTGACAATCTTACCTTTTCAGACACCGACGCCAATACCAACGCCGGCGCCCACTAGACAGCAATTAGTTGATGACATTACAATGCTACCTTTATCTGCACCAGTCTCCGCTACTCCCATACCCTCACCAATCAAAATCCCCTCCCCCCTCCCGTCGCCCTCTCCAGCCACAAATAATTCTCTTACACCGAACCGACCTGCACCTCCTTCTCCCGCCGCATCTCGCCGTGTCTCCTCCATGTCCACATTCTCCGTCCGCTCCCCCGCTCCCTCAACATCGACAAACGTCTCCCGCGCCAATTCCGTTCGGCGCTCCTCGCGTCTCTCTGCAACCACAAGTACCTATATGCCCGCACAGTCCGCGGCGGCATCTGCGGCAGTCGTGGTCCATGTTCAAAATTCCAAGCCGCGCGTCTTCATACGTATTCGTGATTTTGCGTTTGACAAGTCAGATGAACGTTTCCGCGGCGCAGGCGCCCTCGTCCCACGTGCGAACCACTTGGCGGTTCTGCATAGGAAGCTCGCAGGGCTGCCAGAAGACGAGGACGAGGAGAAGAGTGGGAGCGAGGCCGATGGGGAAGATTTCGATGTTGCGTGGGACAAGCTTCGGGTTGGATGGTCTGTGAATGGCTGGGGAAAAGCTTCACCAATGGAGGATGGGCCGAGTCAAGAGGAGATTGATCTGAATTTTGGAGGTGCGAGAGAAGAAGACTATGATGACTATGAGGATGATAGGGCAGAAGCTGAGGATGAGCTGTTATATCCTGGACTGTATCGGGCAGTTTATGCGTTTGAGCCAGAAGGCACAGCGGAGATGGCGTTGGTAGAAGATCAGGTCGTGCGTGTTATTGGGAGGGGAGGGGGTATTGGATGGGCAGTTGTGATTGATGAGAGTGCTGGGCTGAATGAGGATGGGGGACCGAGGCATGCGCTAGTGCCCGAGAGCTATTTGGAGGCCGTTAAACTGGATTGGGAGGACGAAGAAGTGGCTATGTGATTCGTCTTTTTGATTTATCTCTTGTTGTGCGTACTTATTCCTTCTTGGACTTCCCTCGTATCCCTCGCTGCTCTTAGTCTCTTGTATGTATGCAAGTCTTCCATGCCATACCACATACCTCTCATACCTCCCCGCATCATATAGTCTTGTATTGTTCATACTGGAGTCCTTATTGCAATTATCACTCTTTCTTCTGTTTATTCCACTCGCCTGGGTCCAAGTGTACCAATGCCTATTGGCTTTCCAAGCAGTTACTCTGGGTTGTGACTCTGTACATCTTCTGCATCTTCCCTCGTACATCCGGCTTCACTCTGGCCATAAGGAGGAACTTTGCGCAAAAACTACGTTCGAGTGACGCATGCGGATCGATGAGTGCATGCCTCTGGTACCTGCCATAAACATCAAAATGCTCTCTATAACCGGGTCATGTATCAATTCGCACATGTCGAAATGTAGGAATAAATAGACTGTGTGCCAAACCATCGACAATATTGCTCCAGAACTTCTCCAGCCAATTACATGGATAATAATACTTGCTCTCCTTCTCCATAATGTACGTTGCCATTGATCGGTGTTGTAACGACAACGACTGGTGGAGCAACAAAACACGAGCATATAAATGCAGGTCATCTCCATAATACATAAAAGCGGCAACGAAGCCGCGAGGAGCTTGCTCTCAAGCACCTAAGCCTAAGTTATGAATACAATATAAACAGAAAAGATAGTATTACACCGAAAAACAGGAATAAATAACGGCTTTGAGAAGCAGCCATGTTTCTTCCAGGAGCCAAGAGGCGCTTTCTCTTCCTTGCGACAATAAGATGGAGCCCAAGTGATGGGCGGTGTGAAGAAGGTACGACGATTCAGGTACAAAGCACGACGAATGATAAATAAGAAAGAGGATGATCTGATCTCCAATGTCCACCTTCGAATTTGAAGCATGGAGGATACCGGTGAGAAGAGGGAATGTCGGTCTCGAGGCCCTGCTATGCTGTTACTGTACCCCTCGACCTCCACAGGACTTCTTCAAATAGTTAATGAAAAATGATATTGCGACGAATCCATCACTTGGGGTCCATGCTGAGAACTGGCGTTCTGAATTTTCCATACAAAAAAACGTGTTGACTCAGTTCGATTCGTGCAACTTTCTCGAGAGATGTAGAGATCCGTTCCCCTACGTTTCAATGATTGTCAATCTACGATCAGCTAAAGTACAAGCACGGATTCTAATGTGATATAAATAATCGGGATCATTACAACGAGAGTGGCGACACAACCAGTTGCTATTCGCCTGACGTCGTGATGAGAAAAGAATATCGTAAGTCAAGGATTGATGAGAAGATGGCTCAAAAGACAACGGCATGTGAACCTTGCCAGACCATCAATCATCTTTTCCCATCTTTGTTCCCCTCTTACTGCTGCGTTTCCTCAATTCAGGTTCAATTTTGTATCTGGCTCTGAGTCATCCTTGATTGTCACTATGTCTACGAGCATTTTCGTCGCCAGGCGCCCTGTACCTCCCACCAGTAATCCCACTATGCACGCGACTCCACAGAAAACATAAACCGGGTAGACTGCATCAAGAACGTAGAGCACAGTCAAACGAGGCCAGTGTATGAGAATATCTGCGACAATTTGGAGAAAAACGGCGAGAGGCGCGAGCAGATACAGGATTATTGGCAGGGGCGAGAAAAAGCTGATTGAGCGAGTTACAAT
>JAGGAU010008591.1:0-15107 GCA_017657275.1 Termitomyces sp. T108 | reverse complement strand
GCGCCACCCCCCCCCCGCGACCCGCCCCCAGCGCCACCGCCACACCCCCCCCGCCACCGCCCCCGCCCCTCCTCCTCCGCCTCCCCCCGGGCACACGCATGTCCCCCGGCCCCGCCCCGCGCAGCCCCGTCCTCGTCATGCCCCCGCCCCTCGTCTCCAAGCGCGCCTGGTCCTGGCACACCCCGACCCCGATCCCCAACCCAAGCGCAGACGACGACGCCACGAGCGGCGAGCACGAGGAGGGCGACTTTCGCGACCTCAGAGACCCGTTCGCACCCGTCCCCGCGTCTGCACCCGTAGGCGTCGGCGTGGCCGCGCCCCCGAGCGCATATCACCGCTGGGCCGGCCCGCGCGCCTCCGCATCCGCGATCGAAGTCGGCGTCGGCGCAGCCGCACCCGCACCCGCAAGCGCAAGCCCAGGCCGGAGACCACGCAGCTCGTCATACGACGCCTGCGTGCGCCCCCACACGCGCATGAGCGCCTGGGGCCGTCTCCCGCTTCCCCTACCGTCCCTCCCTGCGCCTATCCGGAACCCGAGCCGGAACCCGAGCCCGGGCCCGAGTGCAAAGGCGCGCCCGCGGCTCGACTCGGGCGCGAGCCAGCGGGTGCGCTTCGATTCTCCCGCGCGGCGCGCGTCTGTGCGGCCCGTTGCGATGAGCTGCGTGCGCCCGCGGACGCCCCCGCCCCCGCCCCTGCGCAGGCAGGCGCGCGATGGCGATGGCGATGGAGACGGGGACGCCGGCGCACATGTGCGCGAGGACGCGTTGGTCGCACAGAGGCTCCTCCTGCGCCTGGCGAGCACCGGCGACGTGTGAGGGCTTTGTGTTCGTGGTTTCAGACCGTTGTTTCTCCTACTGCTTTCGACTGCCTAGAGTGAGATGTGTATTTGTAACATTTGTACAGTGTACGTAGCACATCGCGTGTTTGTTTGTTTTGTTTGTTTTGTTTTTTGTGAGAGTTCGCAGTAAGTAGATACGACTTAGGACAGTGTTGGTACTTTAATCGGTATAATATCACCGCGTGACCCCTTCCTCCATCCAGTCGTGTAGGACGAACTCGCAGCTCGCAAGGCTTGTAGTAGTAGCCACTCCCGGGTAACCGGCACCCGCCAAGCAAGAACTCTCACTCGGCGGTTATTCGCTTGCACTTACAACCCTTTATTCCATCACGCGGATGTAAGCAGGAAGCAAGAATCCTGCACTCAGGCTTATGACGTTCGATGCCCCCTGTCTATGTACTACATACATATGAAATCATGAAATCAGATCAAATAGCCTTGATCGGACTCGCGAGCACCCGTCCACACTCCATACCAAATCCGACAAGGAAAAACAAACAAACCGGCTGGACAGGGAACCTAAAAGTTACACAGACACGTAAGTCTCTGCTCCTCAGTCTGTAGACAATTGAGTGTATGCTGTACCTAAAAGTTATACAGACACGTAAGTATCTGCGCTGCGGTATCGTAAGTGGTCGTTCAGTGTGTAGTAAGACTATTAGCTCACCCTGAGGGTGCTGTTTAGCAACATCGGTGGTTGAAGTGCCCGCGTTTACTGCCAAATGAGCCCGGAGCTGGAAATTTTCAAAGTCCTATTTCCCGCCACAAATCAACGACAACCTTCAGAGGATAATCAACAACACCATTCACGAGACGAAGTGAATCCGGGTTTCGGCCAAGTACAAAGATATGGACAAGTTTGAGACGAATCAACATGACATGAAGAAATGACCCGCGGGCTTTTTGTATATCTCAAGCACCCAGTTATCTTGTATTTTTTTGTAAATGATGGAAGTACCGCGTTTACTGCCAAATGAGCCCGGAGCTGAAAACTTTCAAAGTCCTATTTCCCGAATCAACGACAACTTCAGAGGATAATCAACAACACCATTCACGAGACGAAGCGAAGTGAATCCGGGTTTCGGCCGAGTACAAAGATATGGACAAGTTTGAGACGAATCAACACGACATGAAGGAATGACCCGGCGGCTTTTGTACATCTCAAGCACCCAGTTATCTTGTTTTTTTTCCCCGCTGTAAATCTGTCAATGGGCTCAGGCTTTGGTGTAGGCGAGAAGCTCAATTTATCTCAAACACGACGACTTGTATATCTGCCACATTTATCCTTACGGCGAAACCGACGAGACATGGGTGAGGGACGTATGAACGCACCCAGAATGGGTGAATCAAAACAAAGAACAGAATTGAATGATTCGACGGGCCCCTTTGAATTAGCGGAAGAAAACGAGATCCAGGGTCTGAATACACCTGTCCTGGTATCACACACACGCACTTGCCAGCACCATTCATGTTAAATTGAGCTTTTGTTAAGTTTATGCGGGGAAAAACGACCCGACTTTGTATGGACAAGCAAGCCGTTGATAGTCGGCTATCTCTCAGAGACATGTTTCACGCGTCATCGAAACTCACATATGTACAGTTCCATTCATCACAGTCCCGTTCTCTACATTGCAGCCTGACCTGCGGTCTAGATTGTATACTGAGTACCGGAGGACTACCATGAATGCGTCTACTACGCACCTCAATCGGCAGGAATACCATTATGATGGCGGCAACCATGAACAATGACGCAGCGACGAAGATGGACCTGAGGATAAATCAAACAAGAATGGTAAGATGGAAGACGAGATTTTAGCAAGACGCACCCATTCGGTGAAGATCCATGGGCAGCGGCGCCAGAGGCGGTCGTAGTGGCAATTTTGATTATCGGGGAGAGAAGACCTGTGACTCTATTGAAGCTACTCGCAAGCGCATCGCCAGTGCCGCGGTGGGGTGCAGGGAAGACCTAAGGTCGTCTATCAACCTCTGATATCCGTCAAGGACGATGTGCGAGTTGGTTACGGACCTCTGGGGTATACGCGTAAAGGACACCATACATCTACGCAAACCGCGAATCAAAGCCGTGAAATATGAGTCGGCTGAGGACTTACGGCGCTCCTGTGAGGAGTAGACATACGTGAGTAATGAAATCACGATTCATGCCGATGAGAGACTTTACTGTGTGACACCTGACGCACATGACCATCCAAGTACGGCGTTGTTCGTCTTGCTCGTGGTGAAGAGGAAAAGGAAGAACCCGGTAAGTCCAGTCGAGACTGCCATTGTCAACTTCCTCCCGCCAAGAGACCACCTACTTTTTGTACCACGGGTCCAGTCGACGACAAGGCAGGCAATGATAGATCCAGGAATCCCCATGATCGAGATAATGGCGTAGTTACGATAGGTCGTGCTGATGCTTCCGGAACCAGCGGAGCTAGTGACGCGCTGCTCGAGATACAGGGGTAGGAAACCGTTAAAGAGAGGGTATGCGAGTCCAATTAGTCCTATCGCATTGGTCAATGAGTCACGTTGGCGTTCAAAGGGTAATCAAGTGATATCATACCCCAGCAGAGGATGATGAGTGTGGTGTTGATCGCAAGTCTACGGCCGTAGAACAAGGGTCTGATATGCGATCTACAATCAATGACAAGCCGAATCAGGAATAGCAACGACCTTGCGAATCGAGGATCGTACAGAGAGATAGTCGAAAACGCCTGCTTTACCACCTGAAGGGGTGATTTCGGAACATACTCAGCAACATCCTCGATAGCAGAGAATTTTTCCAAGGTAAGGCTGATGGTCTTGCCATTACGTCTTGCGATGTGTTCAAGAACCTTTCAAGATAAACTCTAAACTAAATGAAGACGATAGCTCTAAATGAGTCTTACGGCAATGGCTTCTTGATCTCGGCCTTTGGCAACGAGATACTTCGGTGACTCTTGGAGATCAAAGACGACGAAGCGCATTATGAACATGAGAAAAGTTATGCCACCACTTTTGAGAAAAAGGTATCAACAAACCGACTAAACTTAGATGGGAAAATACTCACAAGGTGTAGCTATACAGGTGACAATCCCAATTTCGTCAGTAATTGTCATCGTAAAAGCACAACATACTATGTATATCTCCAGCCCATGTTGTCGCTCTTTAAACATATCGTAGCGGTCGCTTCACAGGAAAAGTTGCCAATGAAGACCCATGCGATCAACGATGCGATGAATTGGCCAATAGCCCACCATACAGACAGAAGAGTCAATGTCCACTAGGAAAAATTAGCTGTCGAGTCACTCGGAGGACTCAAACCATACTCACCTGGTACTTTTGAGGGACGTGTTCGAGATAGAGAGCACCTGTACAGTCAGAATGAACAATCAAATGCCTGACTGAACAGACGTATATTACCATCTACAGGCAAACTAATGAAACAAGAATTGGAAACTCAATGACAAAGGGATAGAATGGCGTACTTTCCACCGAGCCCGAAACCAAGGCACGCTTCCAAGGATGCAAAGGTGACGAAATCAGGGACTCCACCAGCTGCAATCCCAAACACGCCGGCCAGGAAAAGTGTAATCTGAGAGTACCTTTCAGACAGGAGATAAAAAAAAAAGGAATATGTCTGACATTGAAAGACAGCTTTCTTCCTATCAAATCCGCCATAATCCCCCACGTCATCGCGCCAAGAATTAACCCAACATAGAGCGCAAATGTCGTAAATTCCACGCGTGAGGGGTGCAGCTCTTGCTGTACCTGCCCTAATACAGTTGCGACACCCTGAAGCCATATATCTGATGGACGTTTTGCAATGAGAATTTCAAGAGGACGCGGTTCACCGTAGTTATTGAACTCACTGTCTGCCATCCATCCGAACCCTGTCAAGACAAAAAGCTGCCACTGATACCTCCCAAATCCAATCCTTGGTGACGACAAGCGTGAGAGCTCATCAGCAGTTGGTGATAGTCGATAAGGACGAAGTCTGGCTTACTCTTCCTGCATGCATTTGTTGACTGTGGATAAGGCACATTAGTACAAAGCTCCTCATCCAGATAGAATGTCGCGAACTAAGATGGCATTTGAGCCCATATGCACGGCTATAGCCTTCATTTGAGCAGTATGAACTATCTGTCTGGGATTCTATGTTTGAAACGTATCCAATGGTCTTCTCGTCTTCCAACTCTTGCGAGTTCATTGCGCTGGCTGGCAGGTCAAAAATAGTGGATGAGGGGCTTGAGGAACTTAAGGATCCGGACACATGCTTTTTGAAGCTCGCATGGACTATATGCCAAGTGAGCAAGGAGAACTCACGCTTCGGAACAACACTTTGTGATACGGCAATCAGTTTAAGAAGTTGGGGCTAACCGTCGATGGGCACTTGTTTTCGATACTGATTTGGAAAGCGCATTACTGAGGCTATAGCTATTGCTATTTGTGAACCCTCGAGCTCAGGCTATACAGTCACTTATGTTGTAGACCTTTCTGCTTACATTGGGACTGGGCTTTCGAGTGCAGCAGAGGGGATAGTAGCTTCCAACTAAGCGATGCAAATCCAGATACTGAGTGACTGAGTGATCTTCATCTTGAAATCAAACAGCCAAGCAGTCCACCCGGTCGCGAATTCTACAATTACGACATTCCAGTTCGAGCACCGCATTTGGCATGGGTGATCCAAGTTCAACGACGGACCACAAACTCTGCTTTCGCTACGGAACTCATTCAAGAGGTGTACGGGAAAGCTGTGGGCATTTGGTCACACACACTTGGTCTTGTGATTTTGATCGGAAAGGAGTAAGAGTCTATGCAGATCAAAGAGGATATGGGGAAGGACGGATGACAACGGCTCCGGGAAGGTCATCGAGCCTTTAAGTTGGGTCATCTTTGCCATCCGAAATATGCTTATTAATTTTGTCTTCAATTGATCGGAGGAAAGGCATCCATTTTCAGTAGTAGTGCTTCAACATCATCATTTGAGACCTTCCAGTCTTTTCTCATGAAATGTGAGCCCGAACTAGTGCGACGAAGGTTTTGGTATCCATTGCGTGAATTTCTGTCAATTCGCAATATTGTCAACCAAAATATTGTCATCCATTAGGTTCCTGATGGACAGTATCGAGAATTTATTCTAGAGTGATAATTTCCCCCCTTTGAAGTGATATATGTAAACGAGTGAACATCGACCGTGAGCTCTCATGGGCGATGCATTTTCTCGTCCAAGTCGAGGATGCCCATGTTTGGCTGCAATAAAAAAAAAATCAACATCTAATTTATTATGTAAGCAGTACGAGGTATCGCCCGACATCCTCTCCTTTGCTTATCTCGGTTCTCCCTCTAGGTTGAAGCAAACAAGGATTCATTCAGTGTTGTCATGACAGCCCATACCCCAGAGAATGACATAGATCTCTCGGTGATGGAGTATCATCCCTGGCCAAGGTCTTTGACTGGTGCAGTGGCCAAACTCCTTGATGATGCCCACATTCCCAATACCTTGTGGGGTGATCTTCTTTACTGGTGGCGCGGTAATCCTCACGTACCTCAGGTAAGACTAGGTTCCCGACTTCTCTTCCTGATGCCCATACTGACTTTCGTGTCCGCTCCAGATTTGCGGCTTTATTGTTCCTTCCGACATGCTGGAGACCGCTGTGTCAGTCGTGGAGAAAGCGGGTCTTCTATCCTGCAACTGCGAGAGCCGTTTCCATATTGCTGATCGAACTGGGTCCATCTGGCTCCCTAAGCACTTTCGGGTGGCACAACCATACAACATGGATATGACTCTATTCCTCTGTCCTAGCGACAGACTTCTTGACCTTATACCCCTTGATTCTTCTCACCCAAATCCCGTTGCGCTTAGATATGATCAATTTGCTCTTCCCTTGTATGATGAATATCGTCCGACGATTCCTCTTGTACCTGGCGCTGAAGTTCCTACAGACTACTATATTGTGAAGGTCCTTGCTCCGGCTAGCCTCATTGAAGTGCTAATCTTGCTCGCCGCCTTTTCTTCGTTATTTGATGGTGTGGGTCACCACTTCACGGATCTGCTCATAAATTTTGCGGTGGCATCAGAAAATGAACCTTACGTCCTTCAGTCCCCTGCTTTGCAGCGTGTGTGGGACAATTATTACGTCCGTATGGAACGTTTTCCTGCGCACCGAGTGAAGATGCTCTGGGATAATGTGAGGGCAGAATGGAGGAACAAGTTATCGCTTAATGATTCTCCGTAGTTCAATGACATTTTTTGTGTTTTGTGTCAAAAATCTACAGATATCTGCAATTCCAACACACAATGGGGATCTTATTCTTCGATATGTGGACCTGTTGGTGCTAAATATTCAGAAATATCGATTACCGTGAGTGCAATTGGATTGGATCATTTGGAACGACAATTTGGAATGCAAACATGTGACTTTCGGAGCTTGCTGGTTGTCTTGTCAGTCCGTAACAAGATGGTTGACGATCATTAGGGAGTATTTGCAACGAGGTTTTTGAGGGTTTTTTGTTGGAAATCGGCTATGGTGCAGTTCGCTCTTGGACCACCTATTTGTGATAGTGGCAAATTCGGCTGAAGGCCATTTTTTTTTTTCACTTTTTGCCATGCAAGCACCTTGAAACTGTGCTGTTGCAGTCTCATAGACAAGTAGTTTGTTATGTTTCACGAGAAGAATGAGCGTGTCACAGGGTGTGGTCTTTGAGTGAGGGTGGCTGTGTGTCACGAGGCAAAATAGGGTTACACACAGTAGCGGATTTGAGGCGGATTTGAGCGTGGATTTGAGTATGGATTCGATATCCGTAGAAGCAAATCGACGTGCAATCGATGCTTGGTTTTCGAGTTGGATTTGAGTCTTCACTTCCGGCATGAGATCGGCAATCAGTCGGAGTCTAAAGGCTGATATGTCAGAAAATGATGCACTCATCGCACATGTACGATGTGTTCAGTCTCTGTAGGCATGGTGTAGATATGGCAAAGATGACCAATGAGTAGTGATATCATCATGTTATCACTGATCAGTAGGTGATTGTGGTGTTGATAGTTGTTGACATAGAAAAAAATGCAGAATTTTTGACCTTCTCCTGGAGGTGTGTTTCTGAATCTCACATGATTTTGGAGATAATTGAGTGAAGGTACAGATTTCATAGACACCTTTGCTTAGTGATTCACCCCCCACCTCTGAATGAGGGGTTTTTGGTGCCACAAAACTGCATCATAGGTGATGCTTTGTCAGATCACAAAGTTCAACTTCCAATCAGTAATGCTAAATTTCTGAAAGCACAGTTTTCAACGTTATGATCAAAGTTGACCTGGTTTTACGAGAATTTTAAGTCTTGTACATCTCAAATCTGTCCTCAAATCCACCCTCAAATCTGCCTCAAATCCGCTACTGTGTGTAACCCTAATCTTTTCCTCCATAACCACATACCACCATGCACTTTGTTGGGCTCAAGAATCAGTAATATTTTGTAGCTGGTCATCAGTTACCAAGCTAAGTGTTAGAACGTTAGCACTGTTTCAAGTGGACAGAAATGGTCACTCTCATGGTAGACGCTAACATGGAGGAGCAACCAGATTTTAACAGTGAAGCATTCAGATTTGCCAGGGAAGTGCTGAGGACAGGAAGAGAGGAGATGACCCAAGGGCAGGTGGCAGAGCTGCTCCAGGATAGCTGGGTAGCAGACTTGAATAGGCATAAAAAAATATGGGAGGAGGAAAGAGAGGAGAGAGAGGATGAGGTACAAGGCAATCAAAGGGGCAGAGGCCCTTTGAGAGAACACCGAATTTTTCACAGTTGATCCCCAGAAAGAGGTATGCTGAGATCTGTGCAGGTGAACTCACAATCACCCACAAAAGCAAATAAAAGCCTCAACTTGATTTCCAGAAATCCTCCAGAAATTGTTGAGTACCTGCCAGCTCAATTTGCGCTGAACAAATTAAAAGAGAAGGAATATAGAGAGCTGAGTTGCTTTACCCCTGATGCTAGAGCAGAGGCAGCTAAAAAGGAATTGTTCTCATTGAGCGGGGTATTCATGCTGATGCAGGAAGACAGTGTACTGGTGCTGAAGCCTGCAGTGAATTCCAAAGTCACAGGAAAGGTCCTACAGGATGAAGACTGATTTTGGGACCAGCTTTGCATGGTGTCATCAAATTTTCTGGAGCAGATCATACAAGAGAATTGGCCAGATAATATGATTGATGCAATGCATACCTTTTTCTTTTGACTGACCAACCATAAATTGTGCAACAAGGCAATGGATGTATACAAGGTATTGATCCTCTATCAAGCTTGCATCAGGAGAGAGTGGCATTGCCAGATCAAAAATCCACCAAGAGGAGGCAAGATATTTGACATTGGCCTGATCAATGACAAAATACTATGGTCACTGAAGGACCAAGTATATGACAGAAAAAGAAAGGCAGCAATAGAAGGTCAGTATCTGATATGCACAGCTTAGAAGAACTGACTCAATATTTCTGGAATACCACAATCCTGATTCTTCCTTGCACAACAACTCTATTCTTGACAATAACACATACTCCTTATTTACCAGCCAAAACACCCATTGACTCCATGCATAATTGCATTACATGTGCCAGCATTATCAATGGTGACAGCACTACCAATGGCAACACACTCACCTGCTTTACTAATGGTGACTTACTTGCTCACTTTATCCCATGAATGGTGATGTAATGGCCTGCTTTACCTGAAATGCATCACTTCATGCTGGCATTTTTGGTGGTGACACTTGCTGGGCATGTCAATAATAGCAATATCCCTGTGGATGATAATCACTCACAGCATCATTGACTTTTGTAACCAAATGGGGTGTCCCTCTGCCTGCTTTATATGGTTGGGCCTATACATTATTTTGTTTGACCAACACCTGCATGAGCCAACAATGGACAACCATGGTGGAAACATCTCTCTTATTGGGCTAACCATTTAAATATGTGGACACTATAGAGCTGAGTGTGCTGAAAGTGGAAGCATTGGCACTCTCAAGCAGTCCTGGGAGGAGCAAATGGAGAAGGTCAGAATCACCTGCAGGAATTGAGAGAAATTCCCACAAACAAACAAACCAAGAAAAGAGAAAGAAAGAGAGTTTTTTTTAATATGGTGCAGGTTCTTTAACTGGAGCAGTCAATTTGACAAATGCAGCCTGCACTGTTTGCCTCAGTTGTCACACCTACAATATCTGGCATTGCTCAGCAACACACCTGTGGAATGGAGACAAGGCCCATGTCAGATGCAACAAGAACAGCTGGCTCATTAACCCAGAGGGGAAGGAGCTTTGTACCAACTGGCAGAAACCCTGAGGCTGCAGGGCCATATATCATGACCACAAGCACAAATGTTCAGGGTGTGGGAAGAAAAATTATAGAGCACAGAACTGCCCACTTGTTCAACACCTTTGAATTCACTGTCTCATACCACCCAGAGGCAGGGGAAAGCCTGCTGGCAGCAGTAGGCATTTTGAATTAGTATAGGGACCTTTCAAAAGACTTGATTCAAGGGTGCAATGCAGGAATATCCCCAATTAAGCTTACATTCATGCAGATGACTTGTAAATGCTGCTCATGCTTCTCAATAGAGTCAGAAAAAATGGATATGCTGTCTAGATAGACATGCATGAACTTTCCAATGACATTCCAAAGAAGTCAAAAGATACATTAACCTTTGAGATGTAGCTGGGGCATTACAGTTGCCTATCTGCATAATATTGCTCACAAAGGTCCTCACAAGAAATGAGAACAATTTCTTGAGTATGTCCACTTTGCATATACAAATTTGCTTATATGCATCAGTCAAATCAGCCTTTGACCTATACTTGGCCTGCATGACATCCTTGCAAACAACTTCTTGGTCTGGAAGCAATATAAGATCCAGAGAACAAAACTTCAGTTAGAGAGCTGGTAAAAGAGTTTGAGAGAATCACTCAAGCTGAATTCAATAAAGGTGTTAGGTTCTGCTGACCACAGGGGCTCAGACCACTGGGCAAATCCTTACTTGGTGCGCACAAAGTCTATACACACAACCAGAATAGTGGGCATGGCATATGGTCCGGAATTGAGGGGACAAGGGTGAGTATGGAGGGGCCAAGACTAGTCCAGGGGGCTGTTGAGGGAACTCCAGGGGTTGGGAGTAAGCTCCAGGGCTAAGGATAAGTCCCAGGGAAGCAGGGGTGGGTAGGCCGGGAGGGCTAGGGCTGAAGGAAGGAAGGTGGGAGCGATTGAGAGTGTCATGACCCACTCCCAGAGTTTGTCCACCACCCCGGGACAACACCACCGACACCCTGTACTCCCCTGGGATAATGCCAACCGCCCCCGCCGCCCATCATGACACCACGACAGGCCACGGTGACACCTGTCACTTCCGGGTTCACCGCCCCTTTGACCTTGACACCTGGCAATCACCATGACCCTGGAATTCCCCGCATCAACCCAGAACTTCCCATGGCATGGGCCGCCCTCAAACAGGTCACCTCGGCATCCCCCAGCAATCAGCCCCGTCACCCGGCAATCACTCCAGCAATCACGCCTGACACCCACAGTCACAGCCTGACCCCATCACCTGCATCACCTGGCGATCACCCCGGCGATCGTGCCCAACACCTGACATGGAACCAGGCTGAGCCCGCCACCCCGGATAGTACTTAAGGCCTATGTAGACAACCTGTATGGTAGTGTTGATATCGCCAAATCTGTCTTGTCTGTCTCCTTCGCCTCGTACTCTTGTGACTCGTCTCAGTTTCTCAGTCTACTCCTGTCCATTCCCACTTTATCTTCTCCAAGTCCCTTTCCCCTTCTCAGTTCATTTTCTTTTACTTTTGTCCTTGACTCCTTTTCCCTGGTTTGATCTCATCTCATTTTCATTCCCTTTATCATCTCTTTTTCCTCCATGGCTCGTCTTGCCCAACGCCTCCCCCAGACCAAGCCAGGGCCCACCCCAGTAATCCCGGACTCACACCTCGTACCCCTGGAACCCCGGCACAACCCCAGACTTGCTCCCACAGCCAGGATCTAACCCTTCTAGCCCTCTACACAGTCAGATTTGTCTATACTAACCCTGGAACCCAACCCTGGACTCCGTAATCATGTAGGACTTCATGCTTGTAGCTACCTTGGGTCCGCCTCGTAAGGTCTCGCTTAGGAAGAAGCTCCCGCAGTCAACGGAACCTGACAGAGAGAGTCAGAGGCTTGGAAGAGAATAGAGACCAGAAGACAAGGAGGAAGAGAGGAAGAGAAAGAGAGAAAGAGACAGAGAAGGAGACTTAGAGGGGGAGGCCAGGAGAGGAAAAGCAAACAGATTGAGACAAGAACAAGACAAGTAATATGAGAATAGAGGGGTAGACAAGTTGAGTATGAGACAATGGGAAAATAGAGACAAGATAGACAAGATCAATGGAAATGATACAAGAACTGGACTAGAAACTGGGAAAGATGGGCAATATCAATACTACTGTACCCGCTACGCTACAACTTGTATACAAGGGGTGGGGAGGCTCCAGAGCACGGGCCTGGGCTCCAGGGTGAGTCACGGTGCAGGGGTTCTTGTTAGAGTCCTGGTTTTATGCAAGGGGTCATGTAGTGGTGCTGGGACTCTTGCTGAAGCCCAGGGATTGTGCAAGGGGCATCGGGGTCAGTCAAGTGGTGTAAAGGAACTCACAAAGCACAGGTCTTGTTTTAGGAGTGCGTGGAGGCATGGAATGTGCTGGGAGGCAAGGAGTTGACCGAGGAGGAGGTGCAGGTGTGGGATTTGAGCCAGGGTGATGTGTTGATGTGCAAGTCATGATGGTTGCCTGATTGGGAAAGGAGGGCATCAGGGGTTGCCAGTGATAGGCTGAGGATTGCTGGGGTCAGTACTGATGGTGGCGTCAATGGCCAGGGATTGCTGGGGCAAGTGCTGATGGTGGCGTCAGCAACTGGGGATTGCCAGGGCAGGCACTGATAGTGGCGTGGGCGGCTGGGGTTTGCCAGGGTTGATGCTGATGTGGCGTACGCAGGCGGTGATGGGTGTTGATGGCTGCTGATGTGCTGATGGCTGCTGGAGGTGGCTGGTCCAGGCCTGGGGTTTGTGGAGCTGGCCTGGTGTGGTTGAGGGTACCAGGGCCAGGGCTAGATACCAGTGGTGGTTGGCAGATTACCACTGGTGGTGGCAGGTCATGACAAAAGGAAGATACCTGGGGCCCTATTCTAGAGAACAAGTTGAGCTATTGCTTGGCCCATTCCAGATGTCACCCCAAATCATTGATCTCATGCCAGGATCTGAGTCTGACAAGGATTTTACATACACAATGCAAGACATTGATACTATATCAGACATGTTGGGAATCCCATGGAAGAAAAAGAAGGACATACTGTTCAGTAAATTAGTGCCTTACATTGGCTTCACCTGAGACATTAAATTCTACAAGGTTAGTATGCCAAAGGAAAAAAGAGATAGATGCCTCCAAGCAATTGTGGATTGGGAGAGGACCAGAAGGCACACCCTAATCAAAGCACAAAAGCTATATGGCAGACTGTTGCATGCCTGCACTGTGGTTGCTAGAAGATGTGCTTACCTCACCAGCCTGGAGACCTTCATGTGGAACTGTCATAAATGTCTTTTCAAGCCAAATACCCCATTCAAAAGAGTATCAGATGACTTACTTTGGTGGAAAAAGACCTTCTCAGGACCAGTCAAAATCATGCAGCCACAACTAGTAGAATCCATCAGACCCTTTTCAGATGCCAGTTCATCAACAGGCATTGGGATAACAATTGGGCACAGTGTGTTTTTGGACTGTGTCCAACTCTACTCTGAGCTTAGTCCAATGATATGCTTAGCCCTAGCAGATCTGACCAGCTGCTTGGCCCACCCTTTCCCCTTCCATCTCTTAGTTGTTCACCTTGATGAGTCATTATGCACAGATCTTACTCAGCATCAATTATTGTTAGTCATACTCCTTTACATACTGGAGCCCAATTAGTAAGTATCAGTAATAGCACAGCCACTGATATAGCATAAATAGGCAGCCTGTGGATAGAATATCTTCAGGCTGAACAATAGCAGTGTTCTCTTGGCCTATCTACCAAATCAACTGTAAGCTCTCTAACAATGCCAACCCTCTTTCTTGCTTGCTCCTTACCTGATCCTTGCTTGCCCCTGTGCCCATTTGACTCTTGCTTGACACTTGCATTGCTGGCTCTGTGGAAGGAGTTCCACAGATGTTTAGCCTTGCTCTTATACACAGGTGGAGAGCATGGAGGTTTATCCCAGATTGGAAATCAGAAGGCAGAGACATTGGATGGGCAGAAGCAAATGGGTTTTGCCTTCTTGGTTTCCTCCATTATCAGCCTAAGAGACTTGGAGATGCACATCAAAGTCTTTGGGGACAATAAAGGAGTGGTCAAAAGGCTGGTGGAACAGACAAAGCAGATATTACTAAATCAACAAAGTCTTCAAAAGAGTGCTTGAAGAGTGCAAAAACAACAGATTTGTCATATACACTAGATATGTACAGAGCAAGTCTAATCCAGCTGACAGCCCCTCAAGAGGCCAGTATCCATCAAGGAACCTCCTCCTACCTCCAGTCAAAATTACAAGTAAGTTTGAGAAGATTATTGTCAACTTTGACACACTACTCTTAAAAAAGGAACAAGTCACATTGCAGGATACTGATACACATACAAAGTGAGCTAGGCCTACAGGGTATCAGGACAGAAAGTCAATTGAAGACTCCAGCAGAGAACAATCAGAAGAGTGGCTTGCATACAGAGAGCACTGGAAAGAGACCTAACAAGTTCAATACATCTATGAGCTTGGAAGGAGCAATGAGCAAAAATAAGCCTCTGCCCTATGAAGTCAGGTTAACTCTAAATGATTCAGTGCCATGCCCACATCTTCAAAGTCCTAAATATGGCCTGGGCAGAGTTGGCAAAAGAGACCTATAGAACAGGTTTTCTGATATTCCATATTTTCTGTGATTTTATAGAATTTCTGGAGGAGCTCAGAGCACCCACAACACCTGATGTCTTAGAAGCATTTGTAGCTGCAGTGGCTGGCACTTACTCAAAGTCAGCCATAGAAAACTTCATGGCAGGGATTTTGTGCATGGTGTCACAACCTACTTCCAGAACTCACCCTACTACCCCAGGACAACACCACTAACCACCCTAATTCCCTGGGACAACACCACCAACCCCCCAGCTCCGCCCCCCACCAGCACGAGGCCCCGCCTCCTCACACCCACCCACCGCCCCCCCACCCGAGCACTCCACTCCCCTCCCCACGCCGGC